>RJWT010000696.1:0-59716 GCA_004365215.1 Cuniculus paca | reverse complement strand
AGCCCCACCCGAGACCCTCAGAAGCTGACGGGGCCCGGGTCCCCTCCTGGACGGTCTGGGAGAGGGTAGGATGCTGGCTTCCTCTCATGCGTTTTTCCCACCTGATGCCCAGGCTCTGGGAAAAGGGAGTCTGGGGTGAGGGCTCCCAAACCCCTAGGCGCCGGCGACGAGCAGGGTGCAGAGCAGCGGCCACCCAGCCCCTCGGGATACGGCAGAGGAAACCCCGCCCGCCCGGCGCCCACGGACCTTGCAGAGCTGCTGGCCCTGGGAGAGCTCCTCGAAGGGATAGCGCTGGGTACACTTGGTGCAGGCATACAGGGCCGAGGCCGCCATCCCGCTCCTCAGTCTCCTCCTCCACCGCCGCCCGCGCCAAGGCGGAGCCCTACGGGGAACTCGGGCGCCGCCGCCGCCACCGCCCGGGCCGCGGGCTCCTCCTCCTCCCCCTCCCCCTGCCCTGAGCCCACCAGGGCCTCGCAGGGAGAGCGCAAGGTCCCGCGGACGCCGCCGTCTCCCTCCGCCTACACTTCCGCCCCAGCCCACCCACTGACGCCGTCCCAGCCGCTCCCGCTTAGGCCCCGACAGCGGCGGAGGGAGACGGAGTGGGCAGTTCGCTGCGGTTTAACTGCGCGGCCGCGGATCCGCTTCCTTCTTGGCCTCGCTTCTGCAGTCCTGATTGGCTGCGGCGGGCCCCGCGTCAGGTGGCCGCCCCGCCCAAGCCCAGCCCGGGTGACGCAGGAGCGCCCACAAAGGAAGCCAGGCGCCGGCCAATGACAGCCCAGCGCTCCCGGCGCGCGAAATCCGCTTCAAACCCGCCCCGCCCACCGCCGCGGCCCAGGCTAGTTCAGCAGCCAGCCCCTGGGAGTGAGGCAGCGCCCCGATTCAGTTGGGCAGGTGTTCGCGAAGGCTGCGTCTGACTCCCTTGCCTTCCATGGGGACAAACCATTAAGCCCCTCCTAACCCTGTTACAGGCCAGAATGTCAGTACTTCACCTGGAGAGGCGTCCCCGAGTCAAGCTCACGCTCTCTCTGGCGTTTAATCCAAGGGAACTGATGGAGTGTTTGAACATTCCATTCGCTTTTACTCTGCTTCAGTCTTTCAGGTCAACACTTGGCAAAATTCTCTCAGATTTCGCCTGACGCCTCGCAGCGTTCCCACCGCGCATGCGCGGCCGAGCTCTACCTTGTGACGTCACCGAAGGAAGAGGCGGGATTTCTCCTACCACACGGCGACGTCCTCTCTTTTGATTGGTTATAAAGCACGTCTGTTAGAAAGTGTTGCCCTCTCCGCGTGCGCTCTGAGCGTGGGCGTCCCCGTGGGGCGGTGTGTGTGGCGGGGGTGTAGTAACCCCGGCAGCAGCACCCCCGCCCCTTCCATCTGGGGTTCCTCTTAGGGTCGCCCCTAGTGGGCGGCTGTAGAATCTTGAAGAAGAGCTCGAGAACTCAAAGCGAACCCAGTCAGTGCAGGGACGCGCTGTGCGACCAGAAAAATGGCGGCGGCATCGGTGTCTGTGGCTTCTGATTCTCAATTCTCGGTGAGTGGCGGTCAGCGTTCGAAGATGCTCCTGGTCGTCCGGTAGCCTTTGCACCTTTCCTCATGGTTTAGGTCGTCTTCGGCCTAAGTTCTGACTCTATCGTTGAGGACAGCGGGAGTTGCCTCGATGGTCTCACTCCACTCAGGCTTCCAGTGTGCTCTGTGAGGCTGCACCCTCTGGCTTCCTTCGGACCAGGTCCTGTGCAGCTCTGGTCCCTGCCTTCGCCTTCGGAGCTAGCGGCCCAGGTAGCCAGTGCTCCATTGTGGCACTCTCAGGCGCAGGAGACAGGGCTCCGTTGGTCACGTGAGTGTAACGGCCCTTCTTGGAAACTCGCCGAGACCAGGTAGTCGCGCTAGTTAATGGGCCGTCACCGAGTGGCCTGAAGTCTCTCGAGAGCGCATTATAATCGTTTTTATGCTCCTTCCTTTGCCTGCTTTGCTTTCTCTTCCGTCATTAATATTGCTGCCTCATCCTTGTGGCAAGAGCCCGCATTTCCCACGCTATTACTATAAGATTGTAGCGTGAAGATGCTGCTTTGGAGAGACGATAGAGGGAACTGATTCTAAATATTGTTTTCGCCTTCCTAAGGGTCACTGGTCAGTATAATGAGAGGTGTTCATGAACTTGGAATGCCAAACTGTATGTTTTGGAAAATGCCGCACTGAGAAAAAGATAAGTAAATGTGACAAAACTGAAGTTGGAGTTCATTTAGAAATGCTCAGTCATCGGCCGTCTGTTAGGCTCTAAAATTACTTGCGTAAATATGGTAGAAATCCTAAAGAGAAGCTACACGTAATTAGGTAACTACAACTCGGCAGTACAGTTTAAGTGGTACTATTGCTGGAATAGTCCAGGGTGATTAGCAGTGCTTGGGTAGGCTAGAGGTTTCCTAGAAAGGGAGATAGATTTAACTGCCTGTTTAAGAGTTGAGGTAGAGTTGTCAAAAACAGAGGAAAGTGCCCCAAGCTTTTTGGGTAATATGCTGAGACAGTTGGTGACAGTAGTAAGAAGAAAAGAGGTTGGTAAACTGGAAACGTAGGTGGAAACGTGAGAAAAGACCAATAATGAGGAAAGAAGTCAGAATAGCAGGGTTATTTCATAACTAAGGGAGAGAGTGTAAGGAAATGCAGTCACACTTTTCTTCAGTTTGAGGTTTAGGTGGTTGTGATAATGAAGCCAGAGATATTACAGGGTATCAATGGAAGGAATCAGTGGCAACAAATTTGCAAATGGCTGAGGAGATTCCGAAGTAACTAATGAAGCAATTGGAGTTCATTCGGGAATTAGAGCAATAGAAGGTAAGAAGTATAAGAGGAACTGCAGAACAAGTATTAAATAGGTGGATGGACTACATAAAAAATGTGATTAAACTTTGGAGAAGAGGGTTTTTGTTGCTTTCAAAACTTAGCATTTGGAGACCTAACAGTGAATGCTTAATGTTGAGTTGAGCTGAGCTTTGCCTCAGGGCTGTAGTCAGCCCTTAGTCGTTATGGTAGCCTTAATAGAAATTTCAAAAAATATTTATGAAGGAAGCATGTACGTTTTTGTGTGCTAATTCACCTTTAAGTGAATTCTAAGTATCAAGTGTACACTGAAAACGTATGAAATTGTCTTCCAAATCAAAGTATCTTCTTAATCACTTTGACCTGCCACATCAAAATGTTTCTTTGACACCAGAAAAACAAAATGTCCCTACTTAGAAATAAGCCTGCCATGCCGGGCATGCATGGTGGTGCAGCCTTTAAAACTGTAACATGAGCCTTAAATTCCAGTTTAGGATTGTGAACATTAGCAACTTATGTATTCCACATTAATAAACCCAACATGGAGTTAGTTACAGTAAATGATGATGTTTTTATCATACAAGGCTTTTTTAAACAAGTATATACATAATAGTCTTTTGGCAGCAGCTACAGTGTACCGTAAATCTCAAATGTGAACATGGAAAGCAGTAAGTTTCAATTTGTCTTTTTAAAGTGTTCTTTCACTGCAACAACAGCAGGTAACATTTGCTGTGTTACCTACTCACATATAGGTTCAAATTCATGCTAATTAGAAGCATAAGCAGGGCAATATTAAAACAAGTCTCTTGTAGTGGTATTTTGTTCTACTTTGTGTTCCTCAAATCATTGATGAGGATTACCCTTCTTCTAGACCTTTCCTTTTTTTTTTTTTTGCGGCAACGGGGATTGAACTCATGACCTCACACTTGCCAGGCAGGCCCTTAGGCCACTGAGCGAAATCCTCAGCCCTTGTCTTTTTGAGACAGGGTCTCACTATGCTGTTCAGACTGGCCTTGAGCTCACTTTGTAGCCCAGGCTGGTCTCGAACTCACAATGATCCTCCTGTCTTAGCCTCCCGAGTGTTGGGATTTACAGGCGTGAGCTACCACGCCTGGCCTGTTTTTTTCTTTTATGAAATGACACTTCATGTCTTTTCCCTGTTTTTACTTGGATTACCTTTCATGACTGATTTATAGGCATTTATTCTGGATGTTAATTTTCAGTCTGTTAGATTATTTCAAGTGAACTGTGTCTTTGTTACCTTTTGATTAATAATCCTAATTTTAACATAGTAGTAAAGTTTGTTTTCCCTTTTTACAATTAGTTAAGAAAATTTTCCTTCTTTCCAAGGCCTTGACTACCATATTCTAAATTTTCCTTTTAAAAGTTGGAAACTTAAAATCTTTAATTTAGTTGGCATTAATTTATTCAATGTAATGTTTTTATGTAAGATTAAACTGCCACAACACTACTCTTTGAAAACTCGTTTCCTCAGTGATTTATAATTTTGTCAATATATTAATTTCCATGTGCATATGGGTATGTTGCTGTGTTCTTTATCCCATTTTTTTGTATTTGTTTCTAAGTACATATTCATTATCTTATTCTCTTTTTTGCTTATTTGGGGAAAGGCAATTATCTTCTCCCAAATAACTGATTAATCATTAATTTTTCATTAATTTTTGTTAGTTTTTTCTTTTATTGATCACTTTATTTTCCTAGATTACATGTTTTTACTAGTCCATAAGAATTAGTGTTTCTCACATGTTGATTTTACGCAGCAAACTTGCCAGTCTCCAATTAATTTTAATTGAACATTCTTTGGTGTTTTTTTTTGTTTGTTTGTTTAGACAAAATTATAGTTTGTGAAATTTAGTCTTCCTTTTCAGTTGCAATATCTGTTATATCTTTTCATTACCCTAATATGTAAGCTAGGAGATTGTCTTGGTTACTTTTTTCTCCTTGTTAAGACAAAATACCTGATGCCCAAAGTGAAGTAAGGAGAGGTTTATTTCTTACAGTTTTGGTGGTTTCAGTCCATACTTAGCTGGCTCCAAGGCAGGGTGGCATGGCTGAGGGGGCAGCCATTCATGTCTGCTGCAAAGCGGCGGGAGCAAACTGTGCAAAAGAGCAAAAAAACATGCCTCTGTCCTCCCCTTACATTGTATGTTGGCTCCACCCGTGGGCGGGTGCAGAACTCACCATCAATCCCAGCACTAGATAACCAGTCAATCACAAACACTAGATTCAGCTGCTTCCGTGACTACATGAGGCATGTGGGGGATCACCTATATACAAACCATAACAGAGATGCAGTACAAAGTTGATGAGTTCCTCATTTTAAAAGGAATGTTTCAAATTTTTACCATTAGGTATATTTGCCTTTTTTTGATTGTGTCATAGTGCTACAGGAAAATTGTCTTTCCCGGATATTAAACATTATTGAATGTGCATTCACATTTCTTAATGATCATACAGATTTTTACTTTAATGGATTACATTAAAAATGTTGTAATAATTAAATGTTGTAATTAATTAAATGTTGTAAGACTTGCATTCCTAGAGTAACCTTACTTTGATCACCTTGTTTTATATAGCTGGTATGGTTTGGTAATTTTTTGGTTTAGGATATTCAGATTGGTTTCTGAGGAAATAATGTCCTGTAATGTTTCTAACATTGATTCCAGGTTCCCTCTTAATCTGTTTTCAAAGTAGTTGTGTAAGTCTTGAATTACCTGTTGCTTGAATGTTCTGTAAAACTCAAATTCTCCCAAAACTTGCATGGAGGCCTGGTGTGGCAGCTCATGCCTATAATTCTAGCACTTGGGAGGTTGAGGCAGAAGAACTATGAGTTTGAGGTCAGCATGTACAGTGTGACTCCATGTCAAACAAATGAAAAAAAAAGTGAGTTATATGTTTTCAATATAAATAATGAATCATACAGTGTATAGCAAGTGGATCCTCTCTATTGTCTCTTATTAGAGAAACATATGTACAGGCCAAATGTGTCATGAATATTTGTGGTTTAAGTTTCTGCAAGTGTCTTGGTCACTCTTCTTCGTTGCTGCGACAAACACCTGACACCCAAAATTAGGGAAGAAAAGGTTTATTTAGCTTACAGTTTCTGGAGATTTCAGTCCATAATCAACTGGCTCCAAGGCAGGGTGGCATGGCACAGAGGCAACACTTCAAGGCAGCAGCCAGAGCAAAAAAGAGCAAACCAAGCCTCTTCTGTACCCTCAAATTGTACACAAGCCACCCCCACTCCAGGGCAGGTGTAGCACTCACAAAACATCCTTTCCCTCCTTTGCACAGGATGAGGATATTTACAAAGTAAGAACCCTGGTTCCCTGCTGAGTCTCAGTTAAACTTCTAAATTGCTCACGTTGACATAATGTATTAACCATAACATCCACCCCTTGTCAACTTGGCAACCAGACATATTTCTTTAAATCAGCCTCCAGATACCAAGACATGCTAATTTTTACCATTTTGTAACTTGAACATTATAACACAGCTTTAACAGTCCTTAAGAACCAGCAGTAAGTCTAGCAACATTACATTACAATAGAAAGATAACATTTTGTCCTTGGACACCCAAAGACTCATGTACATCCCTCTATGCAAATGGCATTTAGTACTTCTGCAAGAGCTGCCAAGGTCCTAGCAGTTTCAGCATTGCTGAAAAGTCCAAGTCCCAAGTCTGAAATGTAAGGCAAATCTTAGCTGCAAGTCCCTGTGCAAATGAAAACAAAGGTAAACACTTCTAACATGTAAATAGCATAAGATAGACATTACCATTTCAAAACTTACAAACAGGAGGGTACAAAGGATTGGGACAAAAGAAAATCCAAAAGCCAGCAGGGCAAATGTTAAGTACTATAGTTGTTTGTCCAGCATCTGAAGCAATCTGTAGCAAATTGTGAGCTCCAAAGGGCTTGTGTGGTTCCACCCCTATGGCACTTCCAGTGGTTACCAATCTTGTGGCATCTCTCTTGTGCTGGTTGTGCTCCCCCATTGCAGGTTTCCTCCGATGATCCACATTCCTGGCTTTTCCAAACTTCTGCGATCTCCATTGTACGTCTGGCTTCACACTCACAGCTTCACATACTGCCCTCTCAGGGGCACCCTGCTTGGCCTCCCAGGCCTTCTGAAGTCGGGGTGGAAGCCTTCTCAACCTCAGAACTTGTTCATTCTGTGTGCACCTAAAACCAGCACCACGTGGATGATGCCGAGGTCTGCAGCTAGCTGGAGCAGTAGCCAGGCTTTCCTCTCTTGGCTGTAGGGGTCGTGTGCCTGGATCACTGGGCACTCTGAGCCTGATTCTGAGGAACAGATTCTCTATGCCGCCGCCATTCTGGAACCTCTTGGGGCCTCTGCCGCCATTCTGGAACATGGTACTCTGAGGCTTTCTCCTCAAAGCAAAGTCTTTCATCTTTGCAGTTTGGAAGCTGCAAAGGTTCGAGACTTACTTTATGCACTGCCTTCAGGCTGTCTTTTCTATTTTTCTGTTCCTCAGCAATTGAGCTCTCAACTTTATCTTTGCAGTCCATAGCTTTATTGGAGCATCCTTTCTGGCCAAACTCATGTTTCAAATCACCCTGCTGGGCTCTGTGCTCTTGATTTGCGATATAAATCTGGCTAAAAGCCCCCAACAACAGCCATGCCATGGCCTCAGCATTCGACTGCCTTGATGTTTCTTTTGCCAGATTAATCAGTCCACCATCCTTAATCTCAATCTCAGGCAGAGTCTCTGGACATGAGCAAAATGCAGACAAACTTTCTGCCAAACCATAATATACATCAACTGGAGTTCAGCACCCAATGCAGTCCTTCTTCACAGCAGAAACCTCTTGAGTCTGGTCTTTACTGGCAGGTTTTCTATCAGCCTTCTGGTCTCATGAGCTCTGACCAGAATCTCCCCTACAGAACAGCCTAAGCAGTTCCAGCTCTGTGCATTCAGGCAACAGCTCTGAACCTTTCCAAACTCTTCCCACAAGCCATTTCCAAAGGCTCTTGAACCACATGGTCAGGTACAGTCACAGCAACAGCCCCACTCCCGGTACCAAATTCTGTCTTGGTTACTTTTCTCTCGTTGCTGGGACAAAACACCTGACACCCAAAGTGAAGCAAGGGAAGGTTTATTTAGCTTACAGTTTCTGGAGATTTCAGTCCATAATCAGCTGGCTCCAAGACACGGTGGCATGGCACAGAGACAGCACTTCAAGGCAGCAGCCAGAGCAAAAAAGAGCAAACTAAGCCTCTTCTCTACCCTCAAATTGTACACAGGCCACCCCCACTCCAGGGCAGGTGTAGCACTCAACAAAACATCCTTTCCCTCCTTTGCACAGGATGAGGGTATTTACAAATTAAGAACCCTGGTTCCCTGCTGAGTCTCTCAGTTAAACTTGTAAACTGCTCAAGTTGACACAATGTATTAACCATAACAGCAAGTTAATACAGTGTTTGTTTTTTATTTTTCAGAATATCTTAGCTGAACCATCAAAGTCTAATGGAAATATGGTTCATCGTTCGTCATCTCCATATGTTTTATATCCACCTGATAAACCTTTCCTTAACAGTGAACTACGTCGCTCCCCAAATAAACCTACACTTGCCTATCCAGAAAGCAATAGCAGAGGTAAGTAGACCCTAACAAAATGGATATAATTCGTGTTTATTCATTGCTTTTAAAAGTTTAATTTTATTCTCTATAGTTTGGAATTAGAATAGATATTTCCCCTTCTATTTCTAACCTGAAAATATAATGGTTTTATTGTGTTCCTTATATTGATTGCAGAACATTATCATCCACTGAACTGAGTCCCTTATGCCAAGTCTGTTGTATCTAACGTGAATCAGGAACCAAGACTGTTTTTACTTCTTTGAAATTTCTAAAGGGTATTGTTTTGTCTTTTTTTGCTTTGTTTTGGTTCTCATCATATGTTGCTTATATGTCATAATGTGTTCCTAACTAATAATATGTCACAATGTACTCCCTGCCCTCTGTCTGCTTTTCATCCTTAGTTGTCTTGGTTACTTTGTTGCTGGGACAAAATACCTGACTTCCACAAAGTAAAGGAGGAAAGGTTTATTTTAGCTTATGGTTTGTAGAGGTTTCAGTCCATAGTCCACTGGATCTAGGGCTGTGTGGCATAGCAGAGGAGAAAGGTCCATGGCACAAGATAAACATTACATTCCAAATGGGGGGCTAGAAAGGAATGGGACCAAAACAAGACCAAAATCTAGCAGGGCATATATTAAGTCCTATTGTTCCTGGTATAGCATCCAGGACAATCAACAGTAAAATGTGAACTAGGAGGGGATTGAGCGACTCCACCCCTACAGCACTGTTGGTGGTTGCAGCTCTCATGGCTTCTCTCTTGGGCCAGCTTTGTTTACTCCTTGAGATTTTCTGCAGACAATCCATGTTCCTGGCTTCTCTAAGCTTCAGGGGTCTCCACTGCAACTTTGGCTTCACCAGGTGCCCTGTCAGGCACACTGTCTGGCCTCCCAGACCTTCCTCTGAAACCTGGGTGGAAGCCTTCATGACCCCACAACTCTTGCATTCTGTATGTGCCTTAAAGCAGCACCATGTGGATGATGTCAAGGCTTTCTGCCAGCTGGAGCAGTAACCAGGCTTCTCTTGGTTGTAGGGGTTGAGTGGCTGGATTGCTGAGTACTATGAACCCAATCCTGAGAAATAACTTCCCTAGGTTATCACCATGCTGGAACATGTTGCTCTGGGGCTGTCTTCTCAATGCAAAGTCTTTCACCTTTCCAATTTTGAGGGACCAGAGGCTGGAATCCTGGTTCGTGAGATGTCCTCGAGCTATGTTTTCTGTTGTGTAGTTCTAAAGTATTTGACTATTTTCTGTCTGCTCTGTCTTGAATTGTTTCTCGTCTATCATACCACCTTGGAGCCAGCTGACTGGACTGGAGCTGTGAATCAAAATAGTCCTTTCCTCCTTTAACTTGTGTGTCAGGTATCTTGTTGCAGCAACAAGAAAGTAAAACACTAGTTAACATTATTGCCTTTCATCATTGTCCATTATGTCTCTCTTTAAATGAAGAGTTTTGATTCCTTTCTGTGTTCATATTATAATAATAATTTATATCCTATTTGCCTTAATAACACCATCTCTAACCTTTCTTTTCTTCCTTACCCATACATTCTTTGCTCTGGCTAGTTTGAAATATATTTATGCGTAGAACTTAACCATGTTGCCTCAACAAAATTCCACAAATTATAGCTGCTTTAAATAATGTGTTTATTATGTCGCAGTTTTGTCAGAAGTCTGAATGGGCTTATCTGGCTCCTGTGCTTAGAGTCTTTCAAGGCTAAAATTAAGGAATTAACAGAGGCTATGCTCATTATTTGAGGGTCTGGCAAAGTTCTGCTTCTACACTCATTCATAGCTGTACTTAACGAAATACTACTGTAAAGAGCAAATTCGAGATGTTTGTAGGAAAATGGATGTATCTGGAAAATATAATGTTGAGTGAAATAAATCAGACCCAAACTTAAAATACCATTGTAAGAGCTCTCATTTGAATAAGGCAAAATACAAACAGAGAACACAGTAAGATATAGATAGGAGACAAGGGGTAGATCTCTTGCAAATGCAAAACTGTCCAAGAGAATGTGGCGGGTGGGTGGGGGAGTAGAATAAAGGTATGCTATATACAGGAACTTGATAAAATAACCTCAATAAATGAGTATACAGTTGTGTGTTCTCTGTATATTTTACCGGGAGTGTATCTCAGTCTTCTCAATTTTCCTATAAGGTTGGTCTTCCTCATAGAAAAGAAAAAATAAAACTAGGTAAAATAGAACAAAACAACAAACAAGAAAAAGAAGAAAAAAGAGAAGGAAAAAATTCTCAGAATACAAAAAAATTAGTCCAAAAATATTCCTCTTCTGTCAGATGTTTGAATGGGTGAAGCTTCTTTCCAAGACCTGTAGTATTGGAATCTATGAGGTATGTAGAGAGAGACTTTGAGTAGTTGAGGCCTGTTGTGTTTTTACACCCCCTTAACAGGTGGTGTTTTGAATGCTGAATCCTGCCCTGCCTTTCCCACTGAGTGTGACCTGTCAGTGACATCTGCTTCAGGACTATATCCATTCCAGAGGCGTTCAGTGTTTTTGTTCTTCTGTGCACCTATCACCTACTAGTTTTGTATCCTGTAGGCTGGTGAGGTTCCCTGTTTACTGTAGTCAACACAGTCCCACATCTCAAGCAGCAATCTCCAGTCCCCTCAGAAAACACCTGAGACAGGCTTGATCTCCACTCACCAAAAAATATTGTAAGATCTTTGAAGTAACAGGCTCACTTCTTCCATTTTTGGGGAAAATGACTACCAGATATCTAACGCTGAATATCCTTGGTTTATCAGAAGTGCTTTCAAATAAAATGACATTCTATGAAGGAAATGATTTTGTTTCAAGCTCACAATTAAAACATCTGTGCAAGTTCTTAATCAAGACTGTTATCCTTTGGTATATATTTTATGTATATCCCATTTTGTTACACACTAATAAAAGGTACTTGTATTTGTTATAATGTCATCATTTCAGATGTCTACACAATAAAAAGAGCATAAAGTTTTATTAGTATTATGAAAATAGTATTGACCTCAGTAGACCCTGGGAAATGTCTCATGAACCCTGCCTCCTCTGGGCCTATCCCTTACACTTTAAAAATCACAGTAATAAACAGTGAGTACACCTAAATACTGCTTTGTTACTGTAAATAGTTTTACAAGATGTGAGAAGAATGCAGATAACATCTGTTCTAGAATCTGCATGATAGCTCCTTGAGAGCAGAGACTTAAATTGTTATGTCCAGTTTAGTCCTTACCCATCAAATGTGTTCTGTAAGTTTTATTGAAGTTTACATCACATTGTTTCTTTCTACCCAGGAACTCATGTTTCAGGGAGGGCTGAGTACAGTTATGTCTTAGTACATGACACTTTTTAAAAAAATTTTGCTAGTATATATTTACAGTACATGATGACTTTTTTCTATGGTGATCAACCGTTTTGGCATATTTGTTTTCCTCCATATTTAACATGCAAGCTAGAGGTGGTTGGTGTCCATTGCCTGGTGACTCACTACCCTTTCCAGCCAAAGCAACTTGATGGTCATCATTTTTGGTATTTGTGCCTTCTAGAACTACGTAGTAATAAGTGCCTACCGTGGTACCACTGTGTTACTTAAGGAAAACTGAGCATCTTCTTTCATTTCTGTAGTTTTCCTGTATTTGTTTTCTCATGCATAACCAAAATGCATTGAACCTTGAACAGATATGTTCAGAAACATTATATATAGAACCAGGACATAGCTCAGTGGCACAGTGCCTGCCTGGCAGCTGCAACGTCATGAGTTTGATTCCCAGTACCAAAAAGATATATATATATATATACATATATATATATTCATATATTTACATATTGTATATAATATGGAGGATAAAAATTTTACATATAGTGCATACTCTGAAGAATATGTTCAGGAAATGAAATAGTGTTACATTTTAGTCTGTCACCCGTTTTTCCTTCACCTTTTTTCTCTTTCAGCAGATATTTAGGAGTTTGTTTCTTTTTTCACAAATACATTCCCTACTCTTTTTCCCAGGAAAGTTTAAAATCTTTGAATAGTTCTTGTTGGTTTCCACCGAGTATATGTCACTCAACAGTTTTTCTAAGTAATAGGACTATAAATAGTACAGTGGTTCTGACCTCATACAAGAGAGGGCAATACACAGGAAGAAAATGGAATAGCTTATATACCAATATAAGAAGAGAAAAAGTGTAAAATCCATTACTTGATGACCTAGAACGGCTTAACTTGAAACAGACAAGTTTGTTAGAAATATAAAACTGAAAACATATGTTAAATCCAATTCCTGAAATGATATGAATGTAAATCACATAGGTCCAAAAATCTGAAATTAATGAGAAAGTAAGGGAATGAAATAAAATTTTTCCATTGATAGAATAAAATTATCTATTTCTAATAGGTTTATTTTTTAAAAAAAAAGCTTGGAAACAAAATAAAGCTAATAAAAATTTAATCATCTGTGATAGAAATGTCCCAAGTGAACTAGCTTTGGTAAACAGGAATGTTTCTAGTTTACAAACATACAGAGGAAGATTGAACAACCAAGAACAGGAAGGACAAGTGTACAGGTAGATTTGTTTAGCAACATCAGGAACCAGAGATTCATGAGTGACCACACTTTCTGATTTTCTACTTGTAACTACATTTTTGTTTCTTCTGATCAATTCTTTCACACATGGTAGGAAACATAGCAGTTAAATAGCTTTTGAGTTGTAAGTTGAGTCAGATGTGGTTTCAGCTTTTAGGCAAGTTTCAAGAAGATAGCCAGATGGGCTTAAGTCTGGGCTTTAGTTGGGTGTTCCTTGTGTAGCAAATAGCCAGATTTGTGAAAAGGTAAAACAAAACAAATCCTCGTTCAAGTTTTAAGCTATAAGAAATTCCCAGAAAAAGCTGTATATAAGCCAAGCAAATGGTTCCAGAGGTGTATGCCATACTTACATAGTAAAATATGATTTAAAAAAAGCATACAAAATAAAAAGTACATATACCCCACAAGTTCAGAAATGGTTAAACTGAATAGATATTAAAGAACATTAATCTTTAGGCAGCTATCTTGTTCTCATGTCTTTTTTGGTTAATTTTTCAGTTTCCTACATGTGAGTGTATCTCTCTTGTGTGTGCATTCTTTCCAGTTAGGTTGTAATCCCATCGCATACCAGAAACAATAAGGTGACTATAAAATATTTGAGTATGCTACATCGGACTTGTATCTCAGACGTTAAAAAAAATTCTTGAATGATTTAATTTTATCAATAAGTAGAAAAATGTGCCTTGTGAAGAATAAGAAAACTAAATTCTTAGAACTTTTGATGACACCCCTTCCTAACATAAATTTGAGTTTAGGGACGATGATTCTGAATAAATAATTGATAAAAATAGTTTTTAAATGTTTTAAATATATAATTGTGGCAAAGTTGATTTTAAAGTTTTAAACAAGAACAGCAAGTTCTAAAACATTTTTGGGAATATGTGTAAATAATTACATATATTGATACATAAGTGAATTTGGTTTATGATAAATTACAATGAAGTTTTCCTTCATTATAAAGTTGCTTCTTTTATTTAAAATTTAAATCGTAGAATTTTATGAAACTATAAGTGTAATGAAAGAAAGTATAAAGGTTATCTGTTTTGAAGTTAGGAAGCAATTATTGAGTATATTAACGAATAAATAAAATTTGAAATATTAGGAATAACTACGAAAATCAAAACACCCGCCGTTCAAGTTAACACCAAAATTAGAGTTAAAGACATAATAAAATGGAAGGATGGAATCTTTTTTTTTTCATAGACAAGTGGGCAAAGGAAATTTATGAAAGAGAAAATTGACCATAAATTTTTATGATATAGTTGACTCTTTAACAAAAATACCACATAACCAGGAGTAGCATCTTTTTTGTATCAGAATGACAAGAGATTTTTGTAATTAATAGTCTGTGTTGGCAAAGATATGTACTTCTGATGAAAGTAGAAATTGATGCAACTTGAAGGTGCTCTGTTTCATGAATATTTAAAATAAAAATATTTTTGACCATTCATTTTTCAATTTTTAGTTATTTATGAGGGAATCGTAGAACCATATGATTATATGATTCCTGTTTAATAGCGCTGAAATACAAAAGTGAAACCTGCATACTTTTTTTTTTTAATTTAGTTTACACATTTATGAAAAGATAGAACCAAAAATGTCAGTCATTATCTCTGGGTAATAGGATTATTGGTGGTGGTTTTCTTCAGTGTGTTCTCCTGTCTCTTCTAAACTTTTTATAATGAATATGTACTTTGTCCTAGAATTAGACTTTTGAGGGATAGTACAGAGACTGCTTAGATTATTTTCCTAAATAATGAAAAACTACTGTTTAACAAAATCCTTTTCATGCTTGCTTATGTTTAATTCTACAATTGGAGTTTGTGTGTAATCATGCAAATAAAAGTTAATGTTCCAAGGAATGATCTTTCACTGGACTCTTTCATCAGTTTTAATTTTTTGGGGAATTTTCTCTGTGTTGTTATCTTATAGTATCTGTTATATATTTGGCAGCCATATTTTCTGCTCTAAAGAATCTTCAAGATAAGATTCGACGCTTGGAACTTGAGAGGATTCAGGCAGAAGAAAGTGTGAAAACTTTGTCTAGAGAAACAATTGAATATAAAAAAGTACTAGATGAACAGATACAAGAAAGGGAGAACTCAAAGAATGAGGAATCAAAGCATAATCAAGGTTCGTTTAATTATGAAGGAAATTCTGTCAAAATAAGAATTGTAAAATTATTGAAAAACTATCTTCAGGCATTACAAAATTACATTATACTTAGGTGCAGTTTAAAGAGCAAATGTTAATGTCATATTTACTGACTGTAAGATGTATTTGGCATGTAGAAAGAGAATGATTTAGATAATTTAAAAAGCCTTCCAGAACTACTGGAATATACTGTTTATATTGTATGTGTTTTAGATCGAATTTGTTATTAAAACTATTCTGTGGGTGAGCTGATTTCTGCTTTTCTTATGTGTTCATTCTAGAACTGACTTCTCAGTTGCTAGCTGCAGAAAATAAATGTAATCTTTTAGAAAAACAATTGGAATACATGCGGAATATGATAAAGCATGCAGAAATGGAAAGAACATCTGTCTTAGAGAAACAGGTATGGCACCTCACAGACTGACAGTAGTTGAGACAGTTAATTGAACTAAAGACCTTTTTTCACTGAGGACTTAATGCTACTACAATAGTCAAGGGCTAAAAATTCTTGGGATCATTTATGGAATTGGCTCTTCCAATTTGGTAGAATATTATTTAAATTGGAAAAATAGTTATGAGGTATTGTAAAATTAACATACTCGAGTCCGAATTGTCAAACCTGTAAGTGATCATATGCTTCTGTACCTCTTAAATTTGTTTTAAAGACTCAGGTGAGATAGTAGATTTGAAGATTAATGATTCTTTATAAAGCTCTTTACAGTTATTAACTAAATACTTTTCTGCTGTTACACCAGAGGTCTTTATATTTGAGTAACTTGCACATTTCTGAGAGGGTATTTGCAACATTAGTCTTCAATATGTTTTTTAAAGCATTCCTTCCTTTCCTGCTGTGACTATAGAACTTAAATTCATCATAAGCCATAATTCTGGACATCTTAACTTTACGTAAAATTCAATTATATGCTTAACATGCTAGGTACTCTACTGTATAAAAGAAAAATGCTATTGATGCTTTCTAACCTCAGTTGTCTTTCAGTCCTAGTTGAAGGGATTAGACTTAAGAAACATCTGAACAATCATAGCATGCTGTATGTGAAGAAATGTCTAAATAGTCTCATATATGTTTCTTCTCTATGTCTTTGAGTTTATTAATTACAATGACCATATTTTCGTTTAATTGGGTCTTCACCCACATTTTTATTTTAATGTATTTTTTCATTTATTCTTTCACCCCTGTGAGCACTATGAGCCATTTTTTAAAGACCTGATTTTTCAACATTGATCCTTTTGTTTCATCTTGGAAATTTCATACATCATAAATTGTATGGGCAGACTTTTGAGGCAGGTGTGAATTTGTGTTTGCTGACGCATGATGGTTTTCACTGGTTTTAGTTCACATTTGTGTGCTCATTTGGTATTCTTTCATTGTTATAGATGATGTTTGCTTGAGGTTTTATATTGTCTTCTTGCACATCTTATATACAAAATCTTCAGTAGTGCCTCATGTGATGCTTGACATTAATAGTCCTTCATTCACTTTTAAGTTCTGTTACCTTTTTTGAATTTTGAGATTTTTCTTTCTTGCTTTCAAACTTTCTGTATAATCAATTTATTATTGCTGTATTTTGTCACATTTCTAGAATGGGCCAGTGGGAAAGGGGCACCAGTTCATTAAGATAATTGTAAGATACCTTGAATATATGTAGCAAACAACTATTAGATGTAGATAACAGGTGTCTGGATTATACTCCTTGACTCATCAGTAAAATTTAAATAGTATATGTAATATGAATAGTTTAATAGGAGTGGCTCCAGTACTTGAAACAAGTTAACACATTCTTCACACACTGTAACTATCCACTGAAGTGAATAGAAAGGAATTAGTAACTTACACTGATTCATGATACAAGTTTTATTTAATATTATTTTGTCATATTAAAAGTTCTTTTATTATTGATTACTACTCTAAACTTACATATGAAGATAATATATTTACAAGTTCAGATACTTAGTGTTTTGACTTTTTCCTTTAGCCCTTAATGTAGTATTTTTCCACTTCTTACTCTATTTTCATGGTTTTTTCCTGTGACTGCCAGTCCTTAAGTGCATATGAAAGGCAGACTTTTAAATCATTTGCCCTAAACTTGAAGAAACAAAAGTAAAAATGTTGCTGGGCAGGCAGACACATGGTTATCCCAATAGTGGAGAGACTAAGGTAGGAGCACTGAAAGGTCAAGGCCATCCCTAAACTATAAAAGGAATTACTAGCCTGACTACAGAGCAGGACCCTGTCTTTAAAAAAAAAAAAAAAAAAAAAAAAAAAAAGGAATGAGTAGTCTTGTGTAAAAGATAAACACAAAAGACCTAATTAGAAAGATAACTACTTAAAAGGACAACACTAACTGAAAATATGTTTGTTTATAAAGGCTTTAAATCCAATAAATTCCACCCCCCAGGCCATACCCCCTTTTAGTTGGTTTTAATTGCTCTGGGGGGAGGAGACAATATGAAAGTCTTCTTAAATTTATTAATAAAACAATAAAGGGAAAAAAATCCAATAAATTCCTGCTATTCTAGGGCATAACGATACACTTACTACCATATAAAATCAAGTTATGTAAAACATAGTATACAGTAAAAACAATATCCATTTAAGCAAATCATTTATTAATGCCCCTGTGGTTTTTTCTTAATATCATAATCTAGAGTTCCTTTCCATATAGCAGTAGTACTCTGAAAGGCCAAATGAATAACATAGTGATCCTAAGAAATATGCTATGTTAATTTTTCAGAGTCTTCATTATTAAATTATTCTGCTGTATTGTTTCCTAGGTGACCCTAGAAAGAGAACGACAACATGATCAAACACATGTTCAGAGCCAACTTATAAAACTGGATCTTCTTGAACAAGAATATAACAAACTTACCGCGATGCAGGCCCTTGCAGAAGTCAGTAATGTATCTTACTCATTAATAATGAGTAGTTATCATTTGATAATGATGTAGTTATCATTTTTTGAAATTTTTGTAGTTACCATTTTTTGAAATTTTTGCTGAATATTCATAGCAATAAAGTTGATCTTATAAAAAGGAAATATATAGAAATTTTTAAAATGAAAACAATTTGAAGAATTTTAGAATCTTGAGGGTCGAAAAATTAAAAGAGTAAAATAGTTTTGAATATTCTTAGGGCCTGCAAGACTTGCTTTAAGTTGCCTGAATTAATTTTAGTTTTAGCCATGTGGTACTTGGAAAGGGTTTAATACCACCGAGTAAATTTCCAGATTTACCTTAATATAGTAGTGTGTTCTCTGGTGATAGATTTTACCTTTAATTCTGTCTACTTCAAAAATGACTATTAATTGATCACAAAGGAAAAGTGTCCTAAGTGTTTTCAAGCCCGAGGCATTACTAGATTGATTTAACAAGACCATGTTTAAAAATGCAGCATGTTCCTATGTTGTTACACCAGTAGACACTTTTCATTCAACCTTTTCGATATTTTTATCTTTAGAAAAAAATGCAAGAATTGGAAGCAAAACTCCATGAAGAAGAACAGGAAAGGAAACGTATGCAAGCTAAGGCAGATGAGGTAAGTCAGAATACCAGCAAGTAGGATCCTTATTTTTTACTATGTATATAAATAAGCATTTATATTGGAGAATCTTTGATTATTTACATTTTACAGTAGTCCACTGTATAAAGTAACTTAATGTACAAAGTTATAAACATGTGTTTTTACAAATAAAAAATTTGAGCAGTTCTTAAAAGTGCTTTTTAAGCTGGGGATCTAGCTCTCTTTGCATACCATGCACAAAGCCCTGTGTTTGATCCCCAACGCTGCATTAAAAAAAGTTTCATTTCTTGTCACCATGAAGACACAAGGACAGAAATCAAAACACTGGTTGTTTTAGTACAGTGGTGGCGAACCTATGGCATGTGTGCAGCAGCAGACTGTTTATATCATTGAAAGCTCTAAAGGTTTACTGTCTCTGCTCTAGGAGTAACCTAAACCAGTTGACAGAGCCAAAATATCAGACAAATGAGCTTTGCTGTCCCTAGTTTTGAATTCTATCTAATGCAGTGGCCACCGGTTTGAAAAATTGAGGCTGAATAGATTTACAGCAACATTGAATTTGTATGTACCAACCAATCTGCATTTCTAGAGAATAGAAGATTGCTGCAGCCTTACAGACAATGAAAGTTTTTGTGATTTGTAAATAAAGACTCCTTCTGAAGTTGTTTTCCTGAATATCTCCAGACGCTCTCCTCTTCTTCCCAAGATCTTTATACCATTTGCAAGAATCTTTTTGCATTTACATTAGAGGCAAGTCCAGAGTTCAAAACAAGAGTACAGGCTCTTTAGTCATTGATAAATATGTAGCATCCTATGCTCATATTATAAATTTGATCACTGGAATATAAATGCCATTTTACCTCTTCTAATGCTCCCTTGAATTCCTTAATTTAGTATGTTCTCTATTCTGGTTGAGATCTAAAATGCCCCCAAAAGTCATGTGTTTGGAAGGTGATTGGACCGTGGGGGTGCTGTACTCAACAGAGGATTCATTCATTGATTTGTTCCATAATTGAATGTGCTGTTTGGAAGTGGGCCCTGTTTGGAGGCAGGTCACTGAGAGCTCACTGGGAGCAAATTATTTTGTCCCTAGCCCCTCCCTTTGTTTGTTTCCTGGCCTAGGTTAAGCAGCTTTCCTCCACCATGCCCCTCTGCCATGCCTTTTCTGCCTTTGAGCCAACCAACCATGAATCCTCTGAAAACGGGACCAAAATAAACCTCTCCTCCTGTAGTTTGAGGCTGTCATATATTTTTTCCCAGTGATAGGAAAGAGAGTAATGTATTTTCTTTCTATTGAACTTGATAATATTTCCTTCTCTTTTTACCTTCTAATCAGTTTGTAGATTTATATTTTTCTCTCAGTGTGCTTTCTGAGTTATGTAACCATGAAGGTTTATTTTTTGACCTTCCACAAATTTTCTGTACCCATTCTGACTTTAGATTAGGCTGCTTCATTGTGTTGTTGAATCCAGTATATATGAAATACAAAATATAATAAATCTATTTAATGAATTTTAAGTTAATGTGTGGCGCCTTTATTTTTTCATTTAGTGACCAGTAAGTAGGGACCAAATAACTTGCTGATGATGAATAAAGATTTGAAATTCTGACAGTAAACATAATTGTGGAAGAACAGTGGCCAGGGATAAGTTGTTTCAAGTGTAGCTAATTCTAGAATACGACCCTGGGCAAGTTAATCATTCATTCAAATCCTAGATTTTGCCATTGATAAAGTGACCTTCACTTTATATCTTAGTGTTGGGAGATCAAATCAGATAAATAGTAGCAAAATACTTTAGAATGTTAATACTCTGACTCAAAAATATAAGACAACTGCTCAGAAGAACTAGATGCACGTTAATTTACTCAAAAAACCATTATTTGGTTTACTGCTTATACTCATTGTCATCATAAGCCTTCCAGAGTAGTAATCTCTTACCATGGAGTTTTATATTTGCTGTGCATAAAAGAATTGTTAGGAGAAAGTGTATAGGTACTCCTGAGGTAGAGATTCCTATATGCCTTTGTCAGTAAATACATTTTGTTCTGAAAAGTACAGTCATTATAGGAAGTGATCTCAGTGTTGTTTTGCTTAATCCATTGATTCTAATTGTTTTTTCCAGTTGTATCATACTTTCCTAGGGAACTTTTTAAAATACTTATAAATAACTCCAACTTGGGGCTTCAAAATTATTATGTCTAAAGAGGAGTCTGGCGATCTGAATTTTTTGAAATGTCACACAGTTTGGACATAGCAAATTTGAAAGAACTACTTTTAGAGGCAAGGTGTTTTTTTTTTTTTTAGAATGTCGAAAGATGGTTTACGAAAAAATAGGAAAAATGTCATTTTTTGAAATGCTTAGTAATTGCTTATGGAATTCATACCACAAAGACAAGGTATTATTTTATTATAGTTAGGATTTTGAGAAAAGAACTTGATGCTTGATACTTACTAAAATAGCCTCTGGTGCTTTTGGACATAGGTTTCCAGTTCCTCTTCCTTGTAAGTATTGCATATATGTTTCTAAAAAGTTGTGTATTTTGCGCTCCAGCTGCTTTGTGTGTGTGGCACCATGGTAGATGCCATTTTGAAAAGGGAAATGATTGAATAATCAGCTTAGAGTTACATAGCATTTAACTCACTAAATAGAATTTATGGAGCAACTATAGATAATGGAAGTTCGGGTTCCAGAATGAAGAAGGACATAGTTTAATATAGCAGTTCAAGATAAAATGAGAGATTGGTATTATAAAATATTTCACAGAAGTTAAAATAGTGGTTTACAGTTAAATAAATGTATATTTTTTTCAGCCAGGCACTGCCATTAAGTTTTATCAGCTTTTACATTGTAGATCTCAAATATTAATAGTAGCTTTTATTTCTACAGCATTAAATTTAGGCCCTTATGTTTTTCCTAGTTGCAGACTGATCTGGAAGCAAAGAAACTTACCTTTGAAGATAAAACAACTTCATATACTCCCATTGCAAGAAAAATTAAAAAAAAGAAATCAAAACCATCAGAAAAGGTATGAAAAAAAACTAGTCAGGCAAAGTGCTAATTAGTACACTGTTCAAAAATACTCATAAATTAAAGGGTGAATTTATTTCTTCAATCATGAAGTGAAGAATGAATAAAATATACTGCTTCATTTTTACCCTAGTAGTGACATAATATATGTGAAAGCATATTGGAACTGCAGAATAATGTACAAATCATTAGTCTTATTCAGTCTTGTATTAACAATCCTTTGTTTTTCAGTGCTTTATGTAACTGTTACTTTATCAGTAATTTGTTTTTCTAGCCTTTCCAAAGGTAGGATACATAATGATAAGTATTATTAGGTATTTGCTCAAGACCATTGTATCAATATAGATTAAGCCAGTGGTAGATCAGTGGTAATCTCAAAGTCTCAAGTTAATTGTATGTAGTCAACTTTTTGCATCATGTGAATAAAAAAAATAATTTTTTTTTCCCATTCAGAAAGGACCTAGGAACTATTTTGGTGCACAGCCTCATTATAGATTATGCTTACGTGATATGCCATTTGTGGCTGGAAAGGTGAGTTGGTCAACCTGGATTTTTTTTGTATGATGGAGGTATCTGAATTGATTGCACACATGTGCTTCTCTGCCTATGAACGATAGAAACATTTATCTGCCCCCATACCATGTTTGATTACACTAATCTAAGAATAAAAATGAAATGGAGACAAGTGTTATAGAATTGGGGCACCAGGGAGGAGATGAGAAGGACACTTAAGAGCAGCATCATCCCTTTTGATTTATATTTAAATATGGTTATCACCTATTTGGTCAAATCCAGGTACTAACTAGTTCTCTAAGAAGTCATCATACATAGATTAGAATTTTTGTGTCCTTTAGTGCTTAAATGAAGAAATAATAACTTTGTCAATGATCAACAAGTACTGTGCAGTTTCTAAGTGCTTAACAGTGTTCATTCTACTCTTTCATAAACTGTTCGTGTTACTGTTTGATGTGTATCTTGAAAGCCTAACTAGATTGTCCATTTTAATATGTTGGGCGTTGGGTAGTAAATATTCTTTTGACTTTTACTTATTTGTTCATTGATTTATTTACAAACCAAAGTAAACCTTCAGTGAGTGAAGTTGAGTGTGGTGATAAGGTCTGAGACAGAAGGATTGTGAGAGTGAGGCCAGCCTGTACTACAGAGTGAGAGCTCCCCTCAAAATAATAAGCCCTCAAGGATAGCTTGAAGAATAAACTCTTTTCTAGGTTTTCTGTTCTTAGTTTGAAAGTGTATGAGATATAAATTATTTTTGCCATTGCTGTCCTTTGCCATGGATTTAATCTCTTGTTGAATTACATACCATTTCACTTATGCTGCTACTTTCATCTCTTATTCTTACCAACCTCTTTTTTGGCTTCACTATAGAATCTTTGAGTTTCCCAAGGACTGGCTATCTGCATCAGAATCACTGAGCATGCTTTTTTTTTTTTTTAAAGAATAAAACAAAACAGAACAGAGTTAAACACAGCAAAGCATATCAGAACAGAACACTGCAAGCAATACAGGTCTTCAAAACAATGACAGGAAATCAACAATGACTACCCTAGTGTCTCTTGTTTTCTTTGAAATGGTTGTTCATACATTGACACACATACTCAAACAAAACACAATAATATAAAACCAGATAAAGCAAAAAAGAGTAAAAGCATTATAGGCCTTTAAATCAGACAATAAGAAATCAACAATGGCTACCTTAATGTCCTTTGTTTTCTTCAAAAAAGCTGTTCATCTCACATATTGCAATCAAATAGTAGAAAACAGACTTAAACCAATCAAATCAAAGAATAAAAGCATTATTGGACTTTATAACCTGAAGATAAGAAATCGGCTATGGCTGCCATAATGTCTCAGTTTCTTCCATGTAGCTGTTCATATCTTGATACTTAATAAAATCTGCTCTTGTAAACTCTTTAG
Organism: Cuniculus paca; assembly: GCA_004365215.1. NCBI lineage: Eukaryota > Metazoa > Chordata > Mammalia > Rodentia > Cuniculidae > Cuniculus > Cuniculus paca. The sequence continues at coordinate 36,034 of RJWT010000696.1, read as the reverse complement.
GAGTAGTTCTAAGCATGTATAAGCATATACTTGTACAACTATCCTTTCTGTGCTAGAGGCAATAGCAGAACAAAGCACAAGAAAAAGAAAAAACAATAAAGACAGATAAATAACAGTAATAAAGAGCCCAAAACAATAATAATACAGGCTTTCTAAACTAGGTGATGGGAAGATACCAAAGGTGGTTATTTTGCATAGCTGTCTTCAAGAGTTGCTCAGATTAACAGGTATAGGCATGTTAACTGTTTTGTTCTAAGAACTAATAAAATTAATAGTACAATCATCTTATCAATCTTAAGTGTATATATATATATATATATATATAAATAAACACAAATTTGTATCTTTTCTTTTTCCTTCCTTCTTTTCCCTGAGATTTTTCTTTTAGTAGTTTCTTACCCTTTCCCCATATTTATTGGGGATGTTGGAGCATGCATTTTGAAAAAGCAGATTATGAATGAAGCCCTATCAGAAAGCTACTTAATGAGAATAATCTGGGGATGGGACCAAAAAAGTATTTTAAATTTGTTTCTTAGTCCCAGTCTGACATTTTGTTAAATTAGGACCCACTTAGCCCCATTCTCTAGTATTTTTATTCCATAAACACTTAGACCAAAGGTTATCAACTTTGTGTTTGAATACTACTACTAAAAACCTCATGACACTGTAAATAAGCCTTTTATTTCTAGATTTTTAAATTTTTTTTTTAAGTTTCAGAGTTCTTTTATAAAGTGAATTGAAATCTGTTACCATGAATTCTATTTATTGGCCTTTTTTTTCTGTTTTCAGGCATTCACACAAGAAAACTTAACCTTTGACTACCAGAAAGTTTAAAGATGTTTGAGGATAGCTTTATTTTTTTCTTAACTCATCATTCTATTATAGGTTATAAGCAAATTCTTTTTTTCTTTGTTCATCAAATGTCTTTCTGTTTACTACCTTATCACCCTTTTCCTTCCTAAATTGAGTTGTGGTATGACAACAAAATAAAGTCTGCCAAGTTCTAAATTGTCTGCTAATCACCCTAACAGCACATATAAGGGAGGGCACATTCTTTTCACCCATTGATTCTAGAGTCAATTGAAGTAATAGGTATTTTCCTAGAGCTTTGTATCAGCCCTTTTAAGTCCTGTACTTGTAGAAGTTTTTGTAGACTTTTTAATCAAATGAAGATTTTATTGGAATAGATTCAATCCGCCCACTTCAGAATCTGTCTCATTCTTCCATTGTGTTTTTCCCAAATTTGACTGTCTTTAGTAATTCTCGTTGAAGTCAGTAATAACAGTGGTTGAACAGGACAGATCCAAAGAGGAAGATTTTTAATTCATGCTCATTTGGAACTGTTTGTAGTCTTCATGAAATACTCAAAATACAGTGAATGTTCAGTCATCTAGCTGAGTGTTTCTCAATCTACAGTGATGGACCAGTTTTTATTTTTAACTATACATCATCACAGTTCAAAACCTTTATAAAATAAGTAAAAGTGAGTTATTAGAAAAATGTACAAGTTTATTGCCAAATTCAATAGATATAAAATACAAGCAGAAATAATAGGAAGAAAATTTCAAAAATACTGTAATTGAAAGTACACATGTACGCAATTAGTGAACACGTTAGCAGCACAATAGTGATTACGTTGATTGTCAAATACTGGACTAAGCTTGCATACCTGGAATATAACCAACGTGAATATAGTTTTATATTGAATTATGAATTGTTGCATTTAGTTTGTTAATAGTAGAAACTAAGAAGAGCTTATGTTCTGTTCAGCACAATGGCTTCCAAATCTGGCTGATGAGTACTAATTGGAGAACTTAAAAATAAAAATTCCCAGGCCCTGACCTCATACTAATGAGTTTGAAGTGCTGCCTGGGAGTCTGCATTTTAAATAAGTTCTCTGGTGATGGAATTCAAGCAAGCAAGATGGTTATTTACAAGTTCTTACAGTATATTGAGATTGTTAATATTCAAAACAAAAAGGTTTTCAAAACCTACCAGGTTTTCCTCTTTCTGTGCCAGATAGGTCTTTAGTGTTTCTTACTAATCAAGAATAGAAAAATTAACTCAGTGAAAGTCTACCACCTGAAAGTACATTGTTTGATAGGTAAGATAATCCAAACACAATGATAATATGTTGTGAAAAATGCTGTGATTGAGACATGTAGAAAGTGTTGGTAACCAGAGGCAGTGGCACGTGCATGTAATCCTATTTAGGGGTCTGCAGCAGGAGAATCACAAGTTTGGCCCTAACCTGGGCAACTTAGTGTCTTAGACAAACCCTGAATCAAAAATGAAGAGACAGAGATGTTATTTAGTATGAAGGACTGGTGTTCAGTATCCATTTGTGATTAATCTAAGAACTGGACCAGCTTATTGCCTGGTGATTTTAAGGAAACTGGTAAAAGTTACATTGTAGTTGGATTTAAAAGAATAGTATAAAAGCTCCAGGCAAAAGAAATGCCATCTACAGATTTGATTTGTTCACAAGATAGAAATTAGGAGATGGCAGTACATAAGACCAGAAAATTTAGACTGCAGCTCAGTGATACAAGTTCTTATCCTCCATGCAGAGGAGTTTGGACCTGCTAGTCAGGTGATTTAAATAAAAATATTTCAAATAAGGAAATACGATCAGAATTTTTTAAGAGGATAACTGCTGGCCCTGTAGTAAAAGAACAAGAGGAATAAGACCGATTGTGATGTTAACTCTATAGTTAAATAGATAGGTTCATAAACCAAATGAGTAACAATGGTGTGGAAAGTGGAGATACTTCTGAGGTTGAATCCATGTAACCTAGTAAGTAATTTATTATAGAGTAGATTATGTCCTAGTTTGTGAAAAAGTTCATTTTTATTAAAGTTAGAAAGTAAAAAGAAAACAGGAATGGAAAATTTTAACGTTTTTCTCTTTTTAGTCCACTAGTCCTAGCCATGCCGTGGTAGCCAATGTTCAGCATGTCTTGCACCTAATGAAACAACACAGTAAAGCTTTGTGCAATGATCGAGTAGTGAGCAACATTCCTTTGGCAAAACAAGTACCTTCACGAGGTAGAAGTAAGAAGTCAGCAACGCCTTCCTCTTCCAGCAGCATCAGTGAAGAACTGTCAGAAGTCTTACAGACTTTACAGGATGAGTTTGGCCAGATGAGCTTGTGAGTTTTTGTTTTTAAAATTAAGTTTAGTTCTAAAACCTCTTGGTTTTTTAACTTTTTTGTCAAGTATCAATGCTAGTTTTCATTCAACAATTATTTTACAAACAATTCTTGCACCGTCCACCTTACTAGGAATTCACAAATATAACCTTTATGGGTAAAATGTCCTCTTCTTTTCTAATACTAATAAAGTTTATTAACATACCAATGTTTGCATTTAGAGAGCTTGATAAACATTTAAGTTTAGCAAAACTGATGAGTTACGGTAGTGTTGAAGATCAGTTTACTTCTAGATTTTCCTGTCTACATGTGTAATACTCTTGTAGGAGAAATCAGAATATAAACAGTTGAAGAGTTTCAAATAAAGAACTGTTGCATTTCTCTCCAGTGCCTTTCCTAAACTTTCAAACTACGACTAAAACTTTCAAAATCTGTTGCTCTGTTAAGACAATGAGTCTTTTCTTAAAAAAGATAGCAAAACAGCAGTGACAACCTTGGTAAGATCAGATATAGTGAACCAAATTGTGAAATCCAAGAAAACTAACCAAGCCCTACTTTTGCTTTATATATATAGTGATCACCAGCAGCTTGCAAAGCTTATACAGGAGTCACCAAACACTGAATTGAAAGACAACTTAGAGTGTGAACTGGAGGCATTAGTGGGAAGGATGGAAGCAAAAGCCAACCAAATAACTAAAGTTCGAAAATATCAAGCACAGGTAACTCAGTTTTCCTTCACTCAAGTTTCTAATGATCTAAAAAATACTTGAAATGTATTAGTTGATGACAGAAGTGTGTCGTGAAGAGCTACCAGTGCTAATTCTTTGCAAGACAATTTTTGAGTTCATTAATTACTATACTAAGAATTGCTACATGGGTATACAAAGAAATGCTGTTACATCGATTTTACCTACCAGTGCGGTACATGTTTCAGATACTGAATATTAGCAGTCTTAGTTTATGAATAAACCTTAAGTTCTGAGACCAACTTAAGTGGTGTAGTTTGTCCAATTGGGTCTTTTAAAGCGCACCTAGAAATTCTCCTTTTGAAAGGAATGTCAGATGTAGATATGTGAAAATTATTATGTTATTCCTTATTTTAAATCAGTCATTTACTTAATATTAACTAAGTGTATTACTGCAGCTGCACTCAAAGGTTTTCATCCAGAATCTGTTCTTTAAAAAATTATTGTGCCTGCTGGGATTAAGGAGAGTGGGTCAAGCCAGAGAGGCTGGGTCCAGCCAGCCTGTTAGGCTTCTCAGAGGTGGGAGTTACTAGTCCATGACAGTAATTGTGGTTGGAAAGATTTGAAGTGTGTTGTGGATCAAAATAACAGGTATTTACTGCTAGATACAATATGGACAGAAAGTATTGTGGAAGACTGGTACTACTGTCTGAACAAGTTTGCTATTTCTTGACTGGTAGCCATACAGTAGGCAGAATGCCAAATATTTTGAATATGTCATGTTATTTAATTGACTCAAAATACTTGTAAGTTGGCAAATTGGGTCTTTTGTTTTTTTGTTCCCATCTTATAAATAAGGAAGCTGGGACCAAGGTTATTGAGAAGCTCACATATATCCTTAGTAAAATTAAATAGCCCAAAGACATACTAGGTCACTGGTAAATGGCAGAGCTCGAGTGCAAAGTACTTTGTTTTTCCAAAGTTCATGTTAAAGAGATAGAGGCAAATAATTCCTATAGGTGTAATTAATGGTTTTACTTATTTTTGTACATTAGACTCAGCTTTATTCTAATGGAACACCAACATGTCAAATGCAGGTTAACTAAAGTAAAAGTGAAGTTCTCCTTTACTTTAAATTTTTCCAGAAGTAATAAAATTAAAAGTCTTTTTCATAATATTAATGCATTACCATTTCATCCATCTGGAACCTGCCTCTTGGCCTGTTCAGACTAATTTCTAAAATTTTTTCTTTGCTTCAGTCTATCAGTCTTCTCCATCTTTTTCAGGCCCTGTGTCTTTTTTTGTTTTTTGCCTCATGAATCCTTTTTACCAGTCTCCCTAGCTTCTCACTGTGGCAACACTGCCTTAATGTGTTGGTCTTGTTTACTTGCTTGTATATTATTAAATTAAGTACTAACTGTTAAGTAACTACTGGAACAGATTTTTTAAACTCTTACAAATACATACCTAGGCTGTATTCTTTTGAGTTTTTGTTAGTATGAGTTATTTTAAAAGCACTGGTTGTCAGGAGATTTTTTTCATTAAATTCTCCTTTTCCCCACCTTGGTTATTGGGTATAGCTTGAGAAACAGAAGCTAGAGAAGCAGAAGAAAGAAGTAAGAGCTAATAAAAAGACTCTTGATGAAGAAGGAAACAGCAGCAGCCGATCTTCTGGGGTCACAGGGACCACAAGTAAGAAAGATTTTGCCAAACTGAGACCTGGAGAAAAAAGCAGGAAAAATCTTCAATTATTGAAGGACATGCAAACCATACAAAATTTATTACAAAGCAGTAATGTGTGTTGGGATTACTGACTGCTCACACCAGGTCATAAATTTTATTCAGATAATCTGTACCTCATCAATCAGATATTGACAGTTTTACTTCCCAGGTTTTATACTTACGTTGGAATTAATTAATAGCAGGTGTTAAGGGACTAGGCTTCACAGTTGTGTTATGCAACAAAACTAAATTTTAAACCATGTACACAAATGGAAACCAAGGGAGTTTTAAAACTTGAGAGGCCACATTCTTTAAGATGAATGCACTGTACTGGTATATTGCACTTTGTAAACAAATTATCAGTTTTTTACTTGTGGGTGTGAATTTTTTAAAAAGCTTTTTTATATAGATATGTGTGTGTAAATTAGGTTTAAATTTCCAAAATACGAGGCTAGCCCCACAGGCAACATTTGCTTGAAGAGTCTCATTCTTAAATCTTCCCTGGCATCAAGTGCCCACTTCCCTTTTTCATACAACTATTAAATATATTTACTTTTGATTATTGATAGATGTTTTTTCTATATTTAAGTATTTATGTATTTAAGAGGATTTTGTCTTTGCTTTTCCGGTATTTTAATCATTGGTGCATTTCTCTTTTTCAGTGTTTACATTTTTTAAAAATTCAAGAAATCATTTAAATCACTTACCCTATAAGATTATAAATGTACTTTTAAGAGTATAGATTGTTAATGAAATAAATAACATTTTGGAAAAAGGTAAGAGACATAGAAGAGAGCTGTTGTGAAGGCATACACATTTGCAGCTTTTCAATACCTGTTTGAAATCATGTTAGTCAAGGCATTGTGGTTTTAATTTTGAAATGTAGAGATGAGTGCACTAAGAACTGTACACGTATAATTGTCCTATCAATGTAAATCTGAACAGACCAAAACATGTTACCTTTTTAGAAATTTGCCACTGGAGTCAATAAAGCAGCTTTTTTTAAGGAAACACTGAAATTTTACTTAGCCTGTTAACAAAGGCTTTATTTGTTGTGAGCTCTCAAAGACATTAATACTGCATATGCTAATACTTAATTTGCCATTCTCATGCTTACATAGAATCCAAGCCCAAGAAGACTGAATTACTTCATGGTATTTAAGAACCTTTTAAGAGGGCTAATGAGCAGGTGAGCCACATATGAAAAGAATTCCTTTTATGTGCCTCCTTGGGAATTGAGATGGAGGATAAGGATTGTATCTATACAACCAACATTAATTTTTGTAGCTACTGATTACTAGGCTTATCAAGCCTCTTGTTAAATTTTCTTTAGTTAGGAATCCTTAATTTAGAATCCTTGCATGATTATGAGATATTTGTGAATCTCCTGAAATTGTATGTAAACTTTTGTTGTGTGTACGATTTTCTGATGAGCAGGTTTGTAGTAATGAATTAAGGATGAGACTATAGACCTGAGGAAGATGAAAAATTGCTCTCTTGACCTAGTAATTATTTCCTGTCTCTCCCATTTCAACTATTAAACTTTTGTGATCTTGTTTTGAGTTTTAGGTCATTAAATTGTATAAACTATCACTTGAATGGTTATGTCTCCAAGTCATAATTAGAAGAGTGATTAAAAGATGCTAAATTCTGCTGTCCCTCAGCCAGGATTCAAATTGTACCCACTCCAACTTTCAGTACTCTCATGTGAGAACTGAAAACAAAATACTGCTTACTTGAGTTTACAGTGGAAGAATACATCCATCCACTCATGTGGTAGCAACTTAACTGCAGCACATTTCAAGACCTTTCTTAATGTAAGATGTCAGCATGGACACCGAACTGAGTGCATTAGAGATTCATGATAGACATTCGCATTATCTCAATACAGTGTAGTGAATATACTCCAGTGTAGTGAATGTAGTGATAACCATGCACACTATGCTGAAGGAACACATGGAGGTGGGGAATGGAAGAGATGGGTGGCAGTAACTTTCTAGAGGAAGAGATGATCCCTGAACTGTAGCGAATAGTAACTAATTATAAGGGAAAACAGTTCATTCAAATCAGTAACATAGACTGAACAAAAGTAAGCTCTATCTGCAGTTTACATGGGAGAACTGTGAATACAATCACTGGTATGTAATAGTTGAAGTATGCGGAGCAGAACAGAGGTATAGGCAGAGACTGGATTACAAGAAACTAAGCCACTACCACTTGATCATACCTGTCTTTAAATTTTGTATACATGATGATAAAAGTACACCGTACAAATAATATTTACAGGTATAAAGTTATAAAATATGTAACTGTCAGTGAAATATGAACTTTTCTGTGTATAAACATATAAAAGTGCTAGTATTTTTCTCTTCTGTACATGAGCCAGTGACTTATTTTAAGTGCTCAAATGCATACCATACACTGTGCCTGGAAGATTCCTACGGAAAGTGAAGGAAGCTCCTGGAATGTTTTGAACAGAAATGTAAAGATTTGAAATTTAGATGTCTTCTCTGACTTGAATGGAATTTGAAGTAAGAGTTGAGTACATTAAGAGTAGAATGTTTTGATCTGTTCAGGATTCTTTTGTTGTATCAGACCATGATGAAAGGTGTAAATGAGGAAATGGAATAGAGTGGGTCTGTGAAATATTTGAAGTCTCTTAGCTGTAATACTGATTGGCCACTTAAATTTACCTGTTTACTGTTAAAATTTTTATAATGAATTTCACACCATGAGCAAATCATTTTGTTATCAATTTTGCTAATATTGGATGGGTCTTTATTAAAGATGAATAGCAAAGCAACAGTTTAGACTATACTGAATTAGTGAGTGTAAAATGCTGTATGGTTTGTTTGACTTGGGTTCAAATTAAACATTTTCATTTTCAGCAAATGCACCTCAAAAGACGTCTAAGTAATATTTCTAGGGGTTAAAAAGTATCAATAGCCATGTGTAGTGGCACATGCCTGTAATGCCAGTGCTTAAGAGGCAGAGGCAGGAGGATTACTGCAAATTCAAGACCAGCCTGAACTTCATAGCAAGACCCTATCTCAAAAAATAAACAGTTCTGAACAAGGACAAAGTTTTAAATTAGTTGAAATTGCTTTTAATTAAAAGACCAAGGGATAAGAAGCTCCTTTGTTACAGTACATTACATATGGCTCTTATATAAAGTAGACATCAGGAAGTCAAATATTTATACCAGCACCAAACTCAGGTGAACAGTGAAGCAAGATTTCGTTGACTGGCATTGAGATTGTATTCATCTTTACATGCAATATATTCTTTGGTAGACTTAATCAGATTTTTGATGGAATTACAGAATTTGCAAAGGAAACTAGTAGTAAACTAATTCATGTAAATTTTTAGTACAGTACTTCTCACCATAAGCTATCTATACAGACTTAAGAAAAAAAAAGTCTATATTGCCTTAGAACTTGCCAATTAGCATTATTTAAGTAAAATAAAGTTCAGTTTTTAAAATGTTTCTTGTAATTGGACAATATTGAAGCATATGGAATTCTTTCAATTCACAATGGCTGCTGTTTTGTCCCCTTCATCCTCCCCAAAACAGTTCTATAAGGCATCATTTTGGAACAGCTATCTAAAACACTCTAGTAAAGCATATAAACAATGTCAGCAGCAGTTTTCAACTATACCATAACATTCTCAAATCTGCCTTGTACTCTATTAAGCATGGAGGTTGAAAGAGGATCAAAGTCAGTTACAACAAAGGAAAAAAGTATTGTATGATTTTAATCTGTCATACATCAAGGCAATATATGTGATATCACAGAATTTCAATGTTGATTTGGTTTGAAAACTATTACTCCTCTGTGAAGTGATCTTTCTTCAAACATCCAGAGGTATATTTCTAAAGTAGTTTGTATTCTGCTCTTAACCAGATCCTAAAGTTTTTCCCCTTAAATTAGAAACTTGTCTCCACTGTAGATACAGAATTGAAATATTTTAATATATTTTGGGTGACATAAGATTAGTGTCATAATTGTGTGATTACAAATGGAGCCACCCATACTGCTATAGTTACAGACTCATCTTAGACAAAATAAATAAAGCATCTGAACTTTTTCTCTCATAGATGAGTTGAAATATGGAAGAATTTCTACTCATAAAGCTGCCACAGTAATGAAGAGTTCATAGCAATGATGCCTCTAATCTAAGAGTCCTTTCATACAACAGTTTGGACAGGAGTGACACACTGTGCAGGAGAGCTGGCTCTCTCTGAGGATGAGGTTGAGCGGTTGGAGATTTCTCTTTGTAGTTCTTCTACTTTTTTCTGAAGCTCTGCTCGTTTAGCAAGAAGTTCTTTGTATCTGCTGTGAATAGGTTCCTATAAAAGCAAAACATAAAATTGCTCAACTGGCAATCCCAGCCAAACCATTGTCACATCATTCCCTAAATGTTGTGATTGTTTAGTGGTTAGATGAATCCCATCTATCTTGGGATTGTACAAATTAAGTTCAGATATTGTCACCACTGCTCTTTTCCTGGCTTTTCCAGTGCCCCCAAGTACTTTCCAGAGAACACATACCATGGAGGTGCTCCTAGAACTGGTACTTTTACAAATGTAACAAATAATTAAAACAATTAAAAGCCAATACTCAAAAAATTCCCTCTCACTTAGTTGCAGATTTTTAGCCTAACAGTTTTAAGTAGTAAATATTTGATAATAGTTACTCTGTACCAGAACTTAATTGAACTTTTAACTTTCCTAAAACTTCAGCATATTAAAACGAGACTCTCAGAAGTTAACTAGAGGAAGAAGGAAAGCAGAAAACAAGTGATTTGTCCAGTCTACAAAGATGAGGTATAGGAACTATCCCAGTGTAGTGCTTTTTTTCTACTACACAATTAAAACTATTAATAGTTTAGAATGGAAAGTTCTAATTAGGCACAGATAGTTTTTCCAGTTGTCTTAAAGGATACAGATCTAATAGCACAAAGGAAAACTCCCATCATGTAGTGTACCTGTGGTTTCATCCGTGGATTCCACCTTATATAATATCCCACCCAAAGCTCTAGGTGGCGCATGCTGGCTACTGGATAAAGGACATGATTGGAATAGCTCCCATACAGAGGATTAGTGAAGTCTTCCAGCTGGCTATTTATGTAAGACCACAATGACACAGTCCTTTTAGGAAGATTCTGTAAGAAGGAAAAGTACAGATAGTCTACATAAGCTATACTTTGGATGAAATTTGTAAAAGTATTTTGTGGTCATTTTCAAATGATCACAAAAGAAGGCATAGACTTGGACACTTTACACTAAAAACCAAAGGGTACTGGAAAAGTACAAGGCCTCAAAGACTTAAACATAAGAGTTACCATGTGACCCAGAAATTCTGTTCCTAATAAAACTGAAAAGGTCAAAACAATATTAATTCATAACACGCAAAACATGAGCCCATCAAATGAATGTTTACAAATAAAGTACTCATAATGGAACATTAACTCAGCAATATAAAGAAATGATCCCTGCTTCAACACAGATGAACCCTGAAGAAAGTATAAGTGAAAGCCAGACATGAAAAAATCACATAGTAAAATCGCTCCATTTAAATAAGAGGCAAATTTGCAGAGGTATAGCAAGTTAGTATTTACCAGATGCTAGAAGAGAATGGGGTTTGACTATTAGCAGGTGTGGAACTTAATTGGAAGAACCAAAATGTTTGGAAATTAAATGCTAATGTTTACATAACTCTAGAAAACTAAAGGCCTTTAAATGCACAAAAAGACTTCATCTGTGGTATGCAAATTAAGTAAAGTTTGCTCAAGTCAAGATATAATGCATCCTAAGGTTCACAAAGTAACTAGACTTAACTGTGCTATTCTTAATTATCTGACATTCCAAAAATTACTGCCTACCGCACAGGAAACACTTCCAGCAAGTAGCAGACACTGAAAATACAATGGGGCATTCAAAGTACTTAAGAGTCTAGGAAGAACTGTGGTATGTTGTATGGCTTTCTTTAATTTTCACAATAGTATCATTCAGGAAGCAAAAGTAAGCTACGTTTTATTATGTTATGATATAAATCTAAAATGTCCCCCAAATTTCATGTGTTCAGAGGTGTGGCTTTCAGAAGGTGATAGCTCATGGGCACTTGACCTTACAGGGTGTATCTTGCTTTGGCTCTTGCTTTCATTGCTTCCTTGATGCTGCTGGTTGAGCAGCTTATTTGCGCCATTCCATTTCTGCCTTGGAGCCAGCAGATCATGGATTTGAACCCTCTGACACCATGAGCGAAAATAAACCTCTTTTTCTTTAGGCTCTGTTTGTTAACAATTTTTTTTAAAGTGAACGCTGATATATGTAGCACCAATGAAAATGATTAATTGTTCATATACCCTAGAGGTGTTAATTCTGAAGATGAAAACTAGAGATACCATCCTTATAAGCAGGATTTAATGTCAACCTCTTTAATAGTGATACCTCTAGGAAGAGAGGCAATGAACTTTTTCTATATATCTGGTATCTGAATCTTTTACAATGTTATTTTACAATTTAGAAAACATGATTTATTGTCTTACTTGTATGCAGATTATAGTTTGAGATTTGAGCTCCCCATTCATTGAAGGGGGTGTTCTCTAATATTTTTCTACACCTACTTTTGAAGGGTTTCTGTCCTTCCGGGAATACTGTTAATCCTGAGGTCCCACATACTTCATTTCTCTTCAGCAAACATCCTACCTATGAATTCAGCTGACAGTTACCTGGCACCTTCAGCCTTATGACAGATATTTCAAAATGTATCAGGTCCATCTACATGACAGAAGTAATCAAACTACAGCACATAAGGTAAAAAATATGACCAAAAATAATATCCAGAAGAACTTTAGTTGGAATCAGAGTGCATTCTCAAGGGAAAAGTATAGAGTAAGGATAGTGAAAAGATGTAAGGGCTGAGGACTTGCTCTTTACCTCTTTTCCTCTCTGCTGTTCACTGTTACAGAGGAATGTTCCAAATAAACAGCTGTATAGGTGGTCCAAAATGGTAATGAGGAAATACTCATTGAATTCAAATGCGGTAGGAAACTGCAAATTGAACACCACAAATGCATAAAATTGAGACATGTTTCCAAGTATATTCATTCTTTTCATGAGTAGATCCTCCATAACGGTGTTTAAAATTAAGTCTAACATTCAGAACTACAAATCTTAATTAAGCTCTTGGGGTCATTATCTGCTTAGTTTTCTGTTTAAAAAAAAAATTACCACTTTTCTGACTGACTTCTCCCAGAATTTTCTATTGTGCAATAAGAGTCTGAATGTTCTGCCCCTTTTGTTTCTGTGTCCTTTATATCTGTTAAATCCTAAACTTGCTGCCAAGCAAGTTTTGGCAAGTCCAGTCTTCACCTGTCCATAGTAAGATTTTTCTTTAAACTTTGAACAACGTAAACATATGTTTGCTTTTAGTAATCAAATATCATCTGTGTGTTCACAAAATATAAGTAATACATAAAAGTAGTGTACAGATAATTTATAGGTCAACCTACTTATCTTTTCAAGGACTGTCCTGTCAGATCAGAGTTTTTTACTACTTTGGCAGCATCTTTCTAATGCAAAGAAAATTCATTTCCCCTCTAAGCAGGGCCAAGGGTATCAGTGGCAAATTTTACACAACACAATTTTGGAGGACTAATCAAAGGATCCTTAAAAGATACGATAATTAAAGATAAAATTAATCCATCCTATCAACATTTCAGAATTACTCCAAGACTTGTTTCTATGTGAGACTATACCAATTATAGGGTAGTCAAAAAGAATTCCATAAATATCTGAATTGCCAATTGAAGAAAGTACTGTTTTCAGGTTTTATTATTTACAAAAGTCCTTGGGCTAGGGATACAGTGGCACAGCGCCTGCCTGGCAAGCATGAGGCCCTGAGTTTAATTCCTGGTACCAAAAAAAAAATGTGTACCTGCTAATAGAGGAAAATAGCATAAACTGCTGGCAACAAGGAATAGGGATGAAAATAAGTTGGCCTTAAGGCTCCGTAATTTTAGAAAGCTAAGGCCATGGTAATTTGGTAGGCTTTTACAAAACACTGAAAGGCAATTAGTGAGCCCGGAGTAATTTTTGTGGCTCTGAAGCTGAATGAAGCAGGTGATCAAGTGTATGTCAGTAACAAAAAGCCAGCTGACTATAAAAAATGCCAAATTTTATCCCTTCACTTAATCCCTCCTACTGTGTTTGTCACACACTTAACAGTCTTATTTAGTGGCCCAATATAAATACATTCTGACACATCAAATCCAAGGGACTAAGCTGCAATTTGTTCATCATATTGGCAAACCTATTGCTGTTATGTGGGAAAAAGTTTATCGGTGGGCATTTCCTCAACAAAACTGAAATAGAGCAGTAATTTCTACTATTGCTGTTAAAATTCTAAACACAGGGAATATTTTGTCTTCTTTACATGGTAAAAATATGAAGGGCCTTTCAACAGCTGTTTCCTCAGTGAGGAGATGGGAATGTGAGTGGGAATATGCCAGACACAGAATATGGCAAATCTCAACACACTAGCCCTATTTTGACAAATGGCTATGAAAGTCTCTGCACTGATATTCAAGTGTTTTTTGTTGTTTTCTCAGATTGTTAATATGACTAGGTAATATGCTTTATGTATGTTCAGAAAGAAAATATATCACAGATAAACAGCCAGATGTCTAAAAGGTCACTATAAAGTATCTTAAATTCCACCAAAGAAGCAAACAGATTTAAACTAATTTTGTAATAACAGACTCAAACTACTTATTTATTTATTTATTTATTTTTGTCTTTTTGAGACAGGGTCTTGCTGTGCAGTTCAGGCAGGCCTTGAGCTCACTTTGTAGCCCAGGCTGGTCTCGAACTCACAAGGATCCTCCTCCCTCAGCCTCCCAAGTGCTAGGATTACAGGCATGCACCACCACGCCCAGCTTACTTTCTTATTTTTAAAACACCCCTTTCCTCCTATAACAAACGAAGTGGTTTTTTGGTTTTCTCGAATATATTTTCAAAAGATGAAATTCATTTGTATTAATATTTTAAATAAATGTTACAGAGCTTTTAGAATATTTAAAAACCATAGTTCCCTCCCTGCCTAAAAACAGCTGAATCTGTTACTTACCTTGCTATAATATCTATCCAAACACGTTTTCCCTTAAAATAGTTAAAATTATTTGAAAAAAGGATTTTACTTGGCTTGAGCTATTTAACTTACTTCTTTACCTCCCTTGGCAATGTACTTGTTGGCTTCAATTTAACACTTTGTTCAAAACAAGGAAGCCTCTCAAAATATCAGTGTCACTCACTGAAATGCTAATGGATCAAACTGTAAAATGTTTAATATCACCCCACCACCATCAAATAACCTTTAACTTAGTAGTGATGATAACCGACAGGTCTATTCCTTTAATAGAATTTCCTTAGAACAGTTCCATTTTATATGAACTATAGGGTAATCATTGACCGAATCTCCCAATTCTGAGCTTGAAGGAGGTATGTAAGGTAAGTTACCTGTCTTGTCATTTGCCAGACACAGTCAATAAACTGAAGGAAAACAGGTGATCTGTCTGGATCTGCGTGGTTCTTATCTCCATGGCCAACTCTCTGAAGCAAATGTGAAATATATTTAGGATTTTTCACTTTTTAATGGAAATAATTTTTCCAACAAAGCAGTATCTGTTCAGTATTTTTTAAACTTTCAAAAAATCTTTTTAAAGAGCATTACAAAGGAAGTAGAAATCATCATTATTCTACCAAGCTGAAATACCTATTAACATTTTCATGTATAATTGCTACATTTTTCTGAAATGAGATACTTCTAACAGGAATTACCACCACACTGCTTAATAAATGAAAATCAGATCCTAAAACAGTAATGGAGCAAGGAGCACTCTTGAGCCCAGATGTTTGTCTTGGAGATTGGCAGTTATTTCTATAGTGCTCTCAGTTCCAAAGAACTTGACATTCACCTTGCAGACTCGCAGTCACTTACCCCACCTCTTTTTTTCATAAGGACCTTTGACACCTGTGATTGAGGCAGAGCCCTGCCCCTTATCCCAAAGCATAGATTCACTCTAGAAGAATACTCCACAGACATCTGGGAGCTTTCAGGTCTGAGTTATTTTTATAATAATACTACAAAATCTTTATTTGCCTTTTCTAGTATCTTGCCATTTAGTAAAGGCAATGCAGGATAAAACTTGTATTGCCTTAGCAAGAATCAAGCAAAGCTGTGACACCAAACTACAATGGTAATAATTGTATTCTACCCTGTCAGACGACCTTGACATCCAAAGAAAACACATAATGTGCTTTCAGTGCATACTGACACAGGACAGCAAGAAATGCCACTGTCATGGAACATCATTTTTCTCAATTTATGTATCAACTATGGTAAGACTTCCAATATCTGGCAGACACTTTTTAAAAATATACACAAAATTTTATCACTAATTGTAGAATTTAAGCTTTTGAAGCCAGGCGTGGTGGTGCATGCCTGTAATACTAGCACTTGGGAGGCTGAGACAGGACGATCACTGCATGTTTGAAGCCAGCCTGGGCTATACTTCTCAGTTCAAGTTCTGAACTATATCAGACTGTGAGACCCTATCTCAACCCCCTCCAAATAAATAAACTTTTGAGTGAAAATGAGGTTTTTAAAAAACTTACCCACCACAGGGACCTTAAATGCGTCTGATAAAATCAGTGATGCTATGAATGGATGTGATTTTTTGATACTGTACTATGCATTACATTAATGTTTGGGCTATGTGTGTAACTCAGTGAGCCAGTATTTTCCAGATAACCAATAATGTTATGAAATAATGTATATGTAAAATATTACCCAACATAAAAACATCAATGGAATCTAATGGACAAGAACAAAAAAATCTTGATTTTGGATGCCACATATTACCTAACCTATAATAAGCAACCATCTCTCAAGTTCTGGCACAGTATCAAGTAAAAATAATCATGATTTTCTGGAAAAGCTAATCAAAAATGCTTTTCCACTTACATATCTGTATCCAGACAGATTTTCCTTATATACTCCAAAAGAACACATTACAACAGACTGAGAAGCAGATGTAAATATTAATATATAGTAGCATTATTTATTTTCAAATATTTTGAAATTTTAAAGAATTGAACTATTTATCATATAGCAAATACTGATATGATCGACATAGTTATTTTGGGTCATCAATAACTGTTAACAGGGTAAAAGAGTTGTGAAAACAAAATTTTTGAGAATTATTACCCCTTCATTAACTATGTGAGCACATTCTTTTGACAGGGTGGTTTTTTTTTTTTTTTTTTTTTTGTCTTTTTGAGACAGGGTCTCACTATGCAGGTCAGGCTGGCTTTGGGCTCACTTTGTAGCCCAGGCTGGTCTCAAACTCACAATGATCCTCCTGCCTCAGCCTCCTGAGTGCTGCGATTACAGGAGTGAGCCGCCACGCCTGGTTTTGACTAGTTGTTCCATAACTCAAAATACTGCTTTCATTGGAGGTTTGGGGGACCGGAACTCGAACTCAGGACCTTGCACTTGCAGGCAGGTGCCTTGCTGCTAAGCTAAATCCCTGGCCCCTAAAATACTGCTTTCATATGAAACTAGAAACAGAACTAAATTTATGAGTTTCGAAATCCATACCATATTCTAACAGCCCTACGTGTTTATGAGTTTTAACACATCACTATTTGAAGAGTTGTTTTAAATGGTCTTTTCATAAAGAGAGCTGCAAAGTGTGAACCATCTAAGTACATAATAAAGATGCCAATTACAGTATATTTAATTCAAGTTCAAAAGAGTGAACTAAATATTCTTCTTTGCATAAAAAATGCTAACATAGCCTGCTGTGAGGCACTAATAGTTAATTGTTGGAGCAGCATTTGAGGCACACACCTTTTAGAAAGTCTTTGAACTAATCTAGGAAAATGACTGCCTAGAAACCATGTTCTCAAAGTTCTCTAGTCCTCTGACAGTCTGGATCCCCTCTGCATGATTCTCTAAATCCACCTCTCCCTCAACTCTACTCTTGCTCATTCCCATTCATATTATTTGCTCACCATACTTCTCTTTCTTGGGAAAATAATGCTACTCTTTCACCCTGTTCTCTTATTGTAACTAACATACACAGACAATACATGAGAAGACTGAAATTCAGAAAATTACTGTTCATGAGTTTTCTGATTCCCAGTAGTGTTTAGCAGAAGCACAGTTGAAAACCACTTGAATGTTTAATTTCAAACTCAAAGTATGAGGTAACAAGAAAGCAAAGGCAAGTCATAACACCATTCCGATCATCTAAGAACAGATTAAATCAGGCATGGTGGTACATGCCTGTAATCCCAGCACTTGGAAGGCAGAGGCAGAGGCATCACTGCAAGTATGAGGCCAGCCTGGGCTACGAAGTAGATTCAAGGCCAGCCTGAACTGCAGAACAAAACTGTGCCTCAAAGAGACAAAAAAAAAAAATAAAAAAAACACAAAAACAACCTGTGATTACTTCTGAGTACCACACTTACAGAATTCCATTACATCTGAGTATCACATGTACAGAGCAAAGTCCAAAGGACAACTGGGATGCAAGAGAGAGTCTGAGCAAAAAGGATGTTCAACCTGAAAACTTTGAGATTATAGACAATGTGGGCTGACAGCCACCTTCATATTTGAAGGGATGAGGAACAATTTGTTCTTCATGTCTCTAAAAGGGAATGTAGCCCAGTGTGGTGTTATACAACATAATCTCAGCACTTGGGAGGCTGAGGCAGGAGGATTGCCAGGAGTTCAAAGCCATCCTGGGCTATATAATGAGATCATGGCCAGCCTGAACTTCATAGCAAGACCCTGTCTCAAAACATAAAAAAAAAAAAAAAAAGGGAATGCATACAATGGGAAGGAAATTGCATTTTACTATCAGGAAGAAATGTGTAGCATGTAATCTTCCTGAGTGAAACTGGAGAGCCTCGTGGAAGAAGGTGTTGCTTATTTCTGGGGACATTAACGAGACTGAACAATCATTTGACAGGCACACTTCTGCCTTTTTGTTATGTCGTAATTTGGATTTGTGGATAAACAGACTAGTTCAAGTAACTACAAATGCATATACTCTCAGCTTCCAATTCTGAAATGTGATAATAAAAATAATTTCTAAACAACAGAGTTGGCTCAAAACATTTCCATACAACTCTGCGTACTTTCCATACATAGTTTTAGTACCATAACCGTAACAGAGAAGCTCTACAACTCAGTTAAACTTCGATTTCTTTTCTCCATTGTTATTTTCAGCCTGATTTTTTTATAGACCCTGCTGCTATGTGAACAGTACTACTATCTATAGTGATTTTAAGAGTAATATTTAAGCTTTTGTTTCTTTATACATCTACAGAAGGGCCAGAAGGGCTCTGTAACTATATAACCTTCGTACTATTCTTAATGGTCTTTTGGAAAGTAAACACATGTGGACAGCACTGAATGATACTGCTGTTTCCAGACAGAGATCAAGAAAAGACTAAGGGGGTCAGATGTCTGATAAATAAAAATCACTAACCCACAGGGTACTATGAAACAATCTCAAAATTGATTATGCGTGACTCATTTGCAAGCATTAAAAAAATGTGCTTGGGCTCCATTCGCCAATGATCCTAACTCACTACTTTAAATAAGTCTTGTCTATTATTCAAATGCACATACAGACTTAAAAATCACTAACCCAAGCTAGCTCCAGGGTGCAGTCACATTATGATACCCTAATACTTTGCAAAAGAAACAGGAAAGTTCTCACAAGATTACACTTCTAGATAAACGATCAATATATCACTAATACTCACTAGTTGGAATCGATGTCCAAAGCTTAACCACTCTTTTTCCACAAGGACTTCAAATCCTCGGATGGTTCGATAGTATCCATCTAACATGAGCATAGCAAGGGAAGTTAGCTGAGCTGTGCGATCCCAACCATCACTGCAATGCACTACCACAGAAGTCTTCCCCGACTCTACCTTGTCAGCAATCCTAAGAGCCCCTGCAAGAATAAGCTGGAAAATAGATTTTTCCACATTAAATTTTTAAAATATTAAATACTTCTTCACAGGTTCAATTCCCAGTACTGTAGGAAAAAAAAAATTTACTAATAACAGCTTTATTAGGGATGACTCTCTGAACATGGAAGAAAAAACAAATTTTTGTAAGTAGTAGAAAACAAAGTCTGCATTTATAACTAAAAAATCTCATAAACTTAAGACTCCTGTTAATTTGCACAATGAAGTACGGTAGCCTAATGAAAGGTACCTCAGGTACTAAACAAGTTAAAAATGAAAGTAAGATTTTTCTTCCAGGAATTAAGTTCTAAAGATTTATAGAGTCATCAAATATTCTAACATCATCTGTTCACATAAAAATAACTGCTGTGCCAGCTGAAGCCTTATCTTTAAGGCTTATTTAAAACAATTTATAATTAAATGAGAGTCATTATGTGAGAGCAGTAATACTGGATCTCTTAAAATATTCTATAGCATTTATTACTTTTAAAGATGTTATGTCACAGAACACATAGCAAGCACAGTGTAAACTTTAGTGTAAGCTATTTTCCTTTAACAGTATACATAAAAATTCTCATCAGATTTCACGAGTTTACCTGGTACCTAAAATAATTTTGGCCTTTACTTTGATATATATGCAGGAATCCTTTGCAAAATAACTTACCTTTTCTGAAAAGTGCTAACAATTAAAATAATTTAGATGTAATCAAAATAAATACAAAACTAAAATATCTTAACCGAACAATACAGTCCCCGTTCTTCTCTGCAGTAACTGTACTGTATTATCATTCTTAACAGATCAGAATGGAAGTATTTAGCAGGGTTGAAAATTTCATAATAATCTCATGTGATTGTAACCATAGGCATATTCTAGAAATAGGGCACACTCAAGCAGTCTCAAACTTGACTATGCGTCAATCATTTGTGAGCATTTAAAAAAAAAAATGTGCCTGGGCTCTATTCTCCAATGATCCTGTCACTATTTTAAAGGTCTTACCTATCATTCGAATGTAGCCAGACTTAAGAATCACTAACCCAAACAGTTAAGACTCACCAGGAAATTATCCAGTGTAACAGTCTTCATTCATTCTAAAACATTTATGGAGCCCCTTACTATGTGGTAGGCACCGCTCAATGTGCTAGAAAGCATTGAAGAAAACAAAGTACCAGCCCACACTGTCTTTGGGAGAGCCCAGCCAGACCAAAAAACTAAGGAAATAAGCAGCATTATCAGATGGATGTCAATTACTGCTGGCAGAACTGTCAGTTTGCATGGAGTAACAGTTGGAAAAGGCTTCTTTGAGAAAGGTGATAGTTGAGCAGACATTTAAAGAAAATGGACAGGTAAGCCTTGTAGGTGTAAGGATTGGCAGAGGAGAAAATAGCCCAGCCAAAGTGTGTCTTACACCCTAGGGAAACTTGTTTCTGTTACAGATGTCTTTCAGAGAGAATGCACTTGCAAGTGTAATGACTAGGGATTTTCCAGAAGCAAACAAAAGCAACTTATGTTTCAAGTCTTACATTTGCACACTCTAATAGGTGGGCCACATGAACATACCCTCTGAGCAGTGTTTGTAGTTGTCTATATTCAGGCTATAAAGCTTCTTGAAGAAAAACAACAATAAAATAGTCTGTAATTGTACTTCTAATTACTTCAGCTTGGCTTTTCAAATTTCTTAATTTTTGAGATCTTAATGAGAGTACAACTCTGTTTCTTTTTTAACATGAAAAACCATATTCCCTATTATTTCCTAATATTAATATATATGGTTATTTATATTTTGGTAACTTATATTACTAAATGCAGGGCATTTCTGAAAATATGTAACTATATTAACTAAGTTTGGTGCTTCAAACATTAAGTTAGCATGTTGAGTAAATTGATGTTCTCTTGGTATTCTCCAAGTGACTAACACTCAAAATGGTATCCCGCATTCAAATACTCCATATCATTTCTCTAAGCAGAAAGGTAGCTTTAGAAAGCATATAATAAATATTTACACAGATAGAGCTGCCCTACCTTCTAAGGTGACCAAAAAACATGATTTATCCAGTGTAGGTCTTCATGAGTTAGCAGTATACTGACATATTTAAAGGCAAATGAATGAAGAAAGATATCGTGTGATTAAACGGAAAGAAAAAGGAAAGTAAAGAGATCAGAGAAAATAGAAATAGATTCAGTCTGACCACACTTTATGGAAGAGGAGAATGTAAAATAGAATCTGAAGGATGAGTGGAACTCAGGATGGAAAAGAAAGAAGTGTAACAGAACCAAATGCACAATATAGGAAACCAATAAATTCAAACACTGAAATTCAATAGTTCCAATTATCAAAATAGTTACCAATTTTTCACTTTTTAGAAAATGCCTTCATTCTGATTTCAATTATAAGAGTTGACAGAGACAAAGACATGAAGAAAGCCTTTGTCTAAAAATAGAGAAATATACCCACCTTAATATGCTCCAGCCAGTGTGTAGATTCTAAGTTAGACAGCCAATGAGTTTCCTCAATATTTGGGTACACAATCTCCTTCAGTTTTCGTAACGACTCTCTCATAACATGAATATTGTGGATATCCAGAAAAACTAGCTCTGCATTTTGATAAGCATCTTCACTTTCATAACCTCCACCCTTTGCCTGGAGAAAGGCATCACAGGAAATCATAAATGAATACCAATCCATGATCTGTAGTCATCCATGAAATATCTAAAGGTGTGAAAGATGCTTATTACTGGCCACTAGAAAAACTGCATGTGCAGCTGGGGGTGGCTGAGGCAACTCCGCAACCACAATCTACCTCGTGATGTTGTTTATAGAACAAGAATATACACTGGCTGTTATAAATGGTTATCATGAATTAAGTAAACATTTTAAAGCACTAAATTTTCCCTGCCCATATTTCAAATCTTACCCAAACATAATTTCTTAAGGAAGATGCCTTTTCACACCAAAATCACCGGACTGTAAGTTCTATGTGCAGAGTCCACTGTTTGGTTCACTTCTGCTTCTTCACTTCACTGCAATCTTAAATAAATTTTCTGCAATCCTAATGATGTGCTTCTATTTTAACCACATAATTCTGTTTTTGTTTTGTGTATGTGTACGCATACACATTTACATGTTTATGTTTATGTTGCTTTTGGCTTTCTTATTCCAAGGCCTTGCACGTGCTAGTGAAGTGCTCAACCACTCAACTACATCCTCAGCCTTTTTATATTTTTATTTTGACACAAGGTATCCTTAAGTTGCCCAGGCTAGCCTTAAACTAGCAATCCAGCCTGTCCTACCCTCAGGACCTAAGATTACAAACTGTCCTACCCTTAGGACCTAAGATTACAAACATTCACCTTTAAGCCCACCCCATATCATTACTTCTAAATAAACAGAACAAGTATAAAAGCACACAGCACTATCTATTCTCAAAGACTTAAATCTATATCTACAGAAAAGAATGTGATTTGGTGTTTTTTTAAAGTTAAGCTACGGCTAGAAAAGAGTGTAATTTTTTCTGGACCTCATATTTTATGAGTACCTATAAACATTATCCTAACACCTGACTTGTATATAAAACTTGTACTTCTCAGAGTCCTAGTAGAAACAAATTAGGAAAATACTGAAACAGTTACTGTACTTGCAAAAAATTAACTGATCATAACTCAGTCCTCTGAGAACAAAATTTACCAATTTACCTATCCTAATGGATTACTAAAAGACTAGAAATTGAGGTTTCTGATACTAATAGTCTAGGAAATAGTTTGGATTCAAGCCTGCCATAATTATAATTATAATTAACAGTGTTTCAAAGTGTACCTGTTAACACTGATTACTTCTGAAAACAAAGAACTAGGACAGGTTGAAGGTGGAAAGACTTAACTGTAGATAGCTACGTTAGATAGAAATTAACAGGCAGTCAGAAAGGGATCAGTCCCATGGAGTCAGTGCAGGAGATGAGACACATCAAAATTATGACTGGAGACAAATTCAAAGAGCCAGGTCTCTAGACGGAGACTTGCTAGCCAGGCCTTGCAGCCTCCCTTTAGAGACAAACAGCATCTGATTATACTGACTTAGCACCACCTGGTCTAGTGAGCCCGGGCAGTCTACTGGATACATAGGTAGGTGACCAGAACACCCCTGACCCATATTCCTGTCCCTTTCCAAGAATGCTTTTGTTCTATATTAAAAAGTTACTCATAAGCTGAAGTTAATGATGCTACTACTATAAACCCTTGCTACAGCCTCACATCTCTGCAGATCAATATTAGCTAAGCAACAATACTTGAAATCCTATAGGTGGATTGTAGCTTGACTCACAGCTACCCAAGCTCTGTGATTCTGATATATAAGATATCTTTGGACAAAAAGCCTCAGCAACAATCTTCTTTTACAACCCCTCCTGTCTCTCAACCTCCTTTGTCCTCAAGTCCATTCTCAGTATTGAGAGACATGAGTTCAGCACATCTGACATCTAACAGTTGGGAGTTTAAGAAAGATGGTAATGGTTGCAACTATACAGAACCTGTCACAAAAATTCAGAATGAAAATGCTCTGGACTCAGACAGTGGTGATACTTATTCAACTTTATGAATATACTAAAAGAGTGTACATCTTAAAAGAGTGCATTTCATGGTAAGTGAAATCTATCTCCATGAAGCTAACTTTAAAAATGAAGTAGGAAGGAAAACCCAAAACATAAAAGTCACTAAAAACTGAGCTTGGTAGCCGGGCATGGTGGCTCACGCCTGTAATCCCAGCACTCGGGAGGCTGAGACTGGAGGATCATCGTGAGTTCAAGACCAGCCTGGGCTACAAAGTGAGCTCAAGGTCAGCCTGAATGGCATAGTGAGCCCCTGTCTCAAAAAGACAAGGGCTGGGGATCTAGCTCAGTGGCCTAAGTGCCTGCCTGGCAAGCGCGAGGTCATGAGTTCAATCCCAGGTGCTGCAAAAAAAAAAAAAAACTGAGCTTGGTGAAAATTATTCCACTGAATCCCAAAATACTAGAAAGTGGAGGGTGTTCCAATAGTCACAAGGTCTGCCACTTATCAGTGAATGGTACTAAGTGGAAGAAAGCAATGGACACAGGATAGACCTGAAATCAACAATCTAGTTTTTTTATTGTTTGTTCTCTTCGTTTTGGATTTCTTCTAGAGCAACAGGAAAGAACAACAGCTCAGTCTTAACACAGATAGCTGAAACTAGGAAGGGGATCTGTCCTTTGTAACAGTTTAAGAGTATAAAAGACCTACTGTTGCTGTAAAGGGGCAAAACAGTCTAATCCTTACAAACTCTCCTGTCTGACAACCTGGGGACACCTTCTGCTAAGAGCAAAATGAAAAATGAGCATGACAGAAACAAGAGAGGCAACTGAAGAGACGGTCCAGCTAAAGGAATGAAGTAAGGGGCTACCTGGTATTAAGGTAGGTACAGATATGGGTGTAGGGTATGAGATAAAAAGGAGCCAAGATATACTAGAAAGTAAACTTTCATATTTTTAAACACTACATAAAAACAAACATACTCAGTGAAGTAAGCACTTTTAACTTCTGTGCACATCTAACTTGTTCCATGTCTTCTAACTAAACCATGTATCTTTCTGAAAGCTTAGGAAAACTAATTTTACCTAAAATGAGTAGCAGAAGATGACTGAGGTCAAATTCCCTATAAGCTATTCAAAAATAAAAGAAAATGAACAGCTTTCATAACATCTCTATAGACAATGCCTCATAAAATTGAAATCTACCTTTAGGCAAGCTAAGACATGTTTAAAATGATAGCAGACATGAATACAAGTCAAAAGTAGAAAAACTCAGGAAAAAAGTGACCAAACAATGTCAAATTATATACAAAAGAAAATAAAAATCACTTCAAATATAAACAAATTTCAAGAGCATTTCAAAGAAATAGCTGGGGAAAAGAAAAGTTTTAAAAACTGAAGACAAAGTCGAGTACGGTGGTGCATGCCTATAATCCCAGCACTTGGGAGGCTGAGGCAGAAGGATCGTTCCAAGTTCAAGACCAGCCTGGGCTACGAAGTGGCTCAAGGCCAGTATAAACGGCATAGCGAGACCCTGTCTCAAAAAGACTAAATAAATAACTGAAGACATTAGAAAAAAGATTAAAGACAAAGTGACAAATGGGGATAAGCAAACAGCCAACATATAACCAGAACACCTGGAGAAACAAATCATGCAATGAGAACAAGTTCTAACTATAATTCTTTTTCTCCAAGTACTGGGGATTGAAACCATGGCCTCTGCACTGAGTTACATCCTCAGTCCTTTAGTATTTTTTATTTTTCAGATAAGCATTTGCTAAGTCATTAAGCTACCCAGGTTGAGCTCTAAGTCACAATTCTCTCGTCTCAGTCTCTCAGAGTGCTGGTATCACAGGTGTGTGCCACCGTGCCTGGCTACTAATTTTTAAAAAGTTTGTGAATTCTTGTGAATTAAAAATTACAAACTGAAATAGCATACAAGAATACTTGAGAATACAGACCCAGAATATTGAACATGAAGACATATTCTGGCAAAAAAATTTACTGGAATAAATCCTTAGGACAGTCATGCAGAAAGATCTGGTGACTAAGCAATAAGAAATACTTACCATCAGATTTTTTAAAAGTTTACACAAAAGAGGGTGAAATAATAAGGTATGATTGGAAAATATGATGATTAATAAATTTTTAAAAATTATTACAATAAAAGACATATTACCATTAATCCCCCTCAAAATACTCCCTGTCACTTCAAGCACAACATTCCATCATTCTTGCTACTTTCTGAAGCAGTTCTGGAAGTTCTTTTCCATGTCTTTAGCTGCACTGTCATGGCTACTCTGATGTCCTGAACTGATCCAAAATGTTTACCTTCAAGATCATTTTGACTTCAGAGAAGAGCTAGCAGTTACACAGTGCCAGATTTGGTGAGTAGGGCAGATGAAAACACTTAATAGTTTTACAAGACTGCTTTCCCTTTGGAGGGCACTTCACAGCAGCATTTATCATATTTCGGACCACACCTCATAAAAGCCATGAAAAAGGACTTTTCAGAACTGCTTCGGGAAGTGGGAAGAATAACGGGATGAGTGTGTTCAAAGAGGGAGTATTCTGAGAGAGAGTAATGGCAATTATTTTTTTCTGTAATTTTAAAAAACATTCATTGTAATTTCAATCACAAGCATATGACAGTCTTTTACGATGTTCAAAGAAATTAAATGTGAGCTGAGGATTTTATATCCAGCAAAACAAAGGTTAAACTTAATGGTCAACTTGACTGGATTAAAATACTAGAGAGGTGATTAGGTCATGTGGGCATTATACTCATCTGTGGATTAACCCACTGATGTTCATAACTGAAAAGTATTGTTGGAAGGTGGGGCCCAGTTGAAGGTGGGTCACTGGGGAGTGTGTATCTCTTGAAGATTGTCTTCCCTTCTGCTTTGCTTGCTAGCTGCCATGAACTAAGCAGTTTTGCTCTATCATGCCCTTCTAGCATGGAATAATGTACCAAATCCTCTCAAACTGTGAGCCACATAAGTTTCTCTTCCTTAAAATATGCATGTCAGGAACAGGAAAGCTCTTGAATACACTGAATTTCAAATATAATGGACACAGGCTGCTATCAGTAAGCAGAGAATACTGTTCTTGTGCTCTTGCTGAAATATTTACTAGAGCACAACTTTAGTTAAAAAGATAAGGTTGTGTGTGTATCTAAAAAGAAAATGTAAAAACTGGCTACAGTGGCTATGAGCAGGAACTATAGTCCTATAGCACCTTTGGGGAATTAGTTCCAAGATCCTCCATGGATACCACAGTCCATGGATACTCAAGTTCCTTATATATAATAGCACAGTACTCACATAAAACCATTGCACTGTAATCATCTCTGAATCCCTTCTAATATTTGTACTGTATAAATGCTATGTAAATAGTTGTTATATTGCATTGTTTAGAGAATAATGACCAAAAAAAGTCTGTACTCGTTTGATACAGATGTAATTTTTTTAAAAAATACCTTTCAATTTGCAGTAGATTGGTTGAGTTTGGATGTAGAACCAACAGTTGCAGAGTGGTAAATCTATACAGTAAGTCCCTGTCTTGCAAACATTCGAGTTGAGAACTTTCATAGGTGTACTGTATAAGACTCACTTTGTTGAATACAAATGAATCTGACCTATGAACATTCTCCCGGAACAGAACTCAGTTGTAAATTGAGGACTTACTATATATAGTCACTTGTAGAAATAACAGATAGAAGAGAATGTATGTAAATGAAAGGAAGAATAATGGAAATAAAGGAAGAATAAAAGAAAACCTAATGGCCATAGGTTCTGATAAAAGAGACAAAATACAAAGTATCTATTCACTTAAAAGACCTAGAAATAGAAGCAACAGAAAATGAGCATCCTTAGTACCATATTATGATTTGAGATACTATTTTCTACTACTAATAGAAGCCAGAACTTCTTGGAAAAATACCCATCCCATTCTGGGGCAAAAATATAAAAGCTTTCCCCATTAATTTGTTGTCATATCAGACAGCAAAATCTGTGCTAATCAGCTTTTTGTTTCTGTAACAAATACCTGAGATAACTCTTTAAAAAGTTTTATTTCGGCTCACAGTTTTGAAAGTTTCAGTCCATGATCAGTTAGTACCATTGCTTTTTAGACCTGTGATAAGGCAGCACATAATGGCAGAAACACACAGGGAAGCAAAATCACGCAACTCCTGGTCAGAAACTAAAAGAAAAGGAGCAAGGGGCACAGTCCCGGTTACCTGAAAATCTCCCACTAGGCCCCCCATCTTAAGGGCTTACCACCTCCCTATATAGAGCCATGGGCTGCGGACCAAGCTTTAAACACATGGACTTCTGAGGGACACTTACCTCAACCACAGCACATGGAAATTACTCTCTGTAAAGAACCCACAAGATAACCTAACAAGGCTCCCTATGACCAAAGATAACTTCCGACTTAAAAAAAAATACTACTGTAAAAGATTAGACAATGCAAAATTTAAATAAATGAGCTCATAGTGATATTTTAAAAAGTTAGTTACCTCTAGGGGATGACAGGAAGTAAATTCATCATTGGGAAAACTGGCAAATAAAAAGAGTCATACATTTACTCCAGCACTTTTTATACGAACTTAAATAAGGATTATTCAAAACACAGATAAGAAAAAATATCTTTTTATAGAAAGAATAAAACTAATAACTAAACAGGAAATCATAAGACTAGAACATCATCATTTTGCAGTCACCAGTGAATCATGAGGCACTGAGCATTAGCAGCAGCTAACATCCCATGTGCCTCATGATGTATCACCTACAGTCTTGCCAGAGAGGCTGTATCTGCATCCTAATAGCTCTGGATTAATCTGACAATTCAGGGGACAGAAGACAGATGAGCTACACTATGATACAATCAGTAAAACCCAGCTGTGAGAACTCCACAGATAAAAGGAAAAATACATGATAGACAAGAAGAGGACTACAGATTGAGAGACTTAAAAGGCATATGAAATACAATATCTGAAAAAATAAAGCTAAGCTACAGAGTCTGATGGTGCACATTTTTGTAATAAAAGTATAAATAAGTACAAGAAAATTACTGCTATTTATAAAATAAGAGTAGTTAGTTCTGGCAGAAACAGAAAGTGAAGTAAGAGGTGGGGCACTCAAGGAAGACTCAGTGGCTGCCAAAGTTTTAATTCTTGACAACTGTATCATACAGTAATTCATTAAGATATAAAAATATTCCTACAATGCAGATAAAAATGTGTTGCAACCAAGCATGTATACTTTTGCAAATTAATAAAGGGCTTTTCCGTAATGATACATGAGTAGGAATAATATTTAAAAATTAGACAGAATTCTTACATTTTATCTTGCCATTTTCTGTCTTGTATTCCTTTCACCTATGCTAGCGAACAATCCTAAATCTCATTTCTGCTAATTTGTAGACTAAAGCTTAGGGAAGGGAACAAGTAATTAATGTAAGGATATTTGTATGTGCTAGTTTGTGAGCTAAGGGCTTCATTTACATGTTACTTTATTTTATCTTTATGCCTTATAACTAAAGTATTAACTTAGGATTTAGGATGTCATGCTCCTTCCACACATCCTTTAGGCGAGAATATTTACAGTTTTAATAGAGAATAATGCCTGGAACTCATAATGTTCTCACAAGTTAAACAAGGTCATCCACATATTGTTAATAACAAAACACAAAAATAGACAAACAAAAAAAAAACCCCAAATCAATCCAACAACAGTTGGGTATAGTTAGTTACACTTACACTTTAAAATGATATTATAGATGAATTTTTCTTGGTTCAGCAATATATAGTGTCAATTTTTTTTAAAAAGGAAATTAAAATTATTCCATTTTGTTTCAAATAAGTATGTATGCAAATACACAAGTATAATAACTAAGACTTAATGGTGTTTCTTCTTATAAATATTCGAGTGTTTGAAAATATTTTTTTCTTTTTGCTTATCTGCTTTAACTGATTCTTTTACAATACATATAAATTTCAGTCTTGAACAGACTAAATAACTCACATGGATGACAAGGCAAGAGCCATGATTACAATCTTCATCTTTACCACTGCAGAACCTGATTCCTTTCTACAACACAGTGGCCCCTGCCAAATTCAACTGATTCATGAAATTGTAATTGTAATCTCAATTACTGAAAAGACAATCTCACCTTATTGGCAACAGCATTAACGCTTGGTCGGGCATCAAATATAAAGATTTTGTGAGACTGGGCATTGGAATCCATGATAGCCTGAAGATATTTTTCATCTTCTTTACTTCGCTTTCCACTTACTCCTACCATGGGCTGGCTACATCGAGTAACTGTGGCTTGACTTTCAGGATGAATCCATGATAAAACCTTTTATGACGGGGAAAATGATAATGCACACTTTTAAATTTTTCTCTGTTTATAATTCTTAAAAATAGTGCTCTATAAAGCTCTGGTTTCTAACTGGATCCAAAACATGGTCGTGAAATGTGGGAGGAAAACTTTTTCCCAAGCTATGAGAAAAATCATTACTTTTTTTTTTTTTCAAACCACTTCTGGCATGTGAAAACCTGATATAATTCTTAATTAGATAGTCATTTATGAAAGTCACTGATTTGGGAAGTGGTATCTCTAGAAAAAAAAAAATAATAAACTAAAACAGGGCTAAGTAAACCACACTCTGAAAGTTTTATTACTGTATCAGTAAAACTGCCCAACTCCAAAATCTTCAGAATGTATGAATTTTGTTCCTAAAACTATTTAAGCTGATCTTTCAAGATCTAGTTATTCATCATTAATTTGTAAATTGTTCTTCTTTCTTGACCTCATGGAAAAGAATATTAATGACACTAAAGAATATATAAGATAAAGAAATATCGAATGATGCACATAGCAAAGTTGTTTTCATATTGAAAACTAGGCAATTAGTTTAACATTTAAATTTTCCAGTTCTAAAATTTTATAGTTTTAATTATACCAAGTAACTCAGTCTCTAATATTGCCACAAAGGATTTGCTGTTACAGGCATTTTTATCTGCATTCATTCTCCAATTTGTTAAGCTCAGCATTAGGTAGAGTATAAAAGCATTGGTGAGATTTCCTTAAAACATACTTACTGGGATACGGCCCCTTGACCTGAAGGAGGCCACTCTCTTTAATTCTTCATCAGGAATATTTGCTGGCACAACCAAGAGCGCAGGATATGTGTCACAAAGTTCATATCGTTCATTTACCTTTGTTATTCTCCAGCTTTCATTTGGAATTCCCTACACATGAAATAAAACATGACAAATTATTAACTAAAATATTAAGAGAGAACAGGACAGTAGTCATTCTAGTCAATGCTCATATCTTCACTATACATCTCTGCCACTGGTGGAATAGTGATTATCTGACAAATTATTAACTAAAATATTAAGAGAGAACAGGACAGTAGTCATTCTAGTCAATGCTCATATCTTCACTATACATCTCTGCCACTGGTGGAATAGTGATTATCTGACTGTGATTGCCAGGCTTTTAAGACGAAACATTGTAATGTAAGGATCTCTGTTCATTTTTGCGCCAAATTTTACACTAACAGATTTATTCATTTGTTAAATATTAATAGCATGTGTCTATGCTAAACAGACTGGGTAGAGGAGAATGGAAGGAAATAGACTGCAAATGTTTTGTCTTAAAAAAGAACACAGTCAGCCAGGTGTGGTGGCTCACGCCTTTAATCCCAGCACTCGGGAGGCTGAGACAGGCAGATCGTTGTGAGTTCGAGACCAGCCTGGGCTACAAAGTGAGCTCAAGGCCAGCCTGAATGGCATAGTGAGACCCTGTCTCAAAAACAGGGCTGGGGATCTAGCTCAGCGGTCTAAGCACCTGCCCGGCAAAGGTCATGAGTTCAATCCCCGGTGCCGCAAAAAAAAAAAAAAAAAAAAAGAACACAGTCTCAGTTTGATGAGATGACTGATTCTGCTGCCGTTCATCTATACAAAGACATTTCAGAAGGCAAGGACCAAGCATCACCCAGAATTCTCTCTATATAGTTATCACTCAAATACCTAAAATGAATTTTCACCCCTGCTTTGTGCTGCTAATCTAAAACATATTAGGAAAGCCAAGGAACAATGAGAAGGCAAAGTGAAGACAGCAGATGAGAAATAACAACTAGTTCTTTAAAACATCATTAATTATATTCTCTGGTGGTCCTTCAATATCTGCTACTTTCCATTTCCAGTTTTATGGTCTCTCACTAAAATCTATGTTCTATCAGAGTACTCTTTATGATATACTATAATGTTAGTGTACTTCTTTGAAGCCTTCATTAAACATGTGAAATATGAAAGTTTCAGAACCAAAATGGTCATTTCCGTCAATCGTACCAGAAGGAAATAAAGTTGGAAGGCTATGAAGGAAGAGTTCTTACACATAATTGCTTGATAGTGACACAAGACTGCCAGAACCACAAGCTTGCACAGTGACCAGCCTTACAGAAAAAGTACTTCTACAAGCACACTAGCCTAATACTGCTCAACCTTGGATGGGCATCATTCTTGTTATTAATCATTGCGGCTAAAGAGACTTGATTCAAAATATATGATGAAATCATCATTTTTGTTTCTAAAAATTTCCCCTTACTTCAGTCTCCTTGAGTGTGCCCATAGTTTATTATGGCATCTGTATTCCCACTGTAATGTTCCGCTATTCTCAAATATTATAATTTGGAGAATTTTTTGTTTTTGTTTTGGACTGACAAATGTAACCTCTACACAGGCAACCATGTATCTTTATGTTTTTGCCTTTTAGCTACTAGTATTTAGTATATGCTCTATGAATTAATACATGAATGAACATATGAATGAATACATGAAGGAATCCTTGGAAGCTTTCCTAAGAAAGTTAGTTTCAGAGTTTCCTTAGGAAACATAGAGACAGAGCTGAGAGGGTTGGAAAAGCATATATCTGAGATCCTATGGCATCATATACTCCAACCCAGAGGATTTCCATCTCTCTCCCACCTCCTTGGAGAATCATGATCAGGAGAACCACTGTTACCAATGAGAATGTCATGGTGATAGAAGGGGGGGTAATACTAATAACCACTAACTTAATAGTTACTGTCCTCAGTAACTTAGATGACAACTCTATCTCCACTAATGGACTTGCCTTTCAAGCAGAAAACTACGCATTGGCTAATCAGCATATACTCTGTTTTGTAGACAGGGCTAAAGACATTAGCAACTGCTGACTTTTGGCATATGTTTTCCTACTATCCATGCAATTCATTCACCTCCAGTTAATGTATCTATCTGTCAGAGTCAAACTACAATTCAATTAATGGTATTACACCTTTCCTTAGTTATATTTTAGTTCTGAGAATAAGTTGTTTTCCTTGACTGAATTTGAGTGTTTTCCAAGTTTCATAAATATGACATCCACCTCATAATTGGGTATTTCCATAGAGGACCATGCTCATTATCTTCCTACAGATTTTTACCGATTACATGATTTTTTTCTTAACCTTCTCCACAAATTCCAGGCTCCATATAATGTCTATATGATTCAACAATAAATTAAACTCTCTCCTACATAACAAACCTAAATGGCTATTAATAATTTTGTCTGTTTTTTTAAAAAAAAAGATATAGTCAACCTGTGCACAACAGCATAGCATGTAATCCCAGCATCTGGGAGCCTGAGGCAGGAGAACTGCTATGAATTCAAGGCCAGCCTAGAAAACATGGTGAAACCATGTCTCAAAAAAAAAACAAAAAACATTTCCCACATCAAAAAAGATACAGTCTAATTTCTTTTAATACTCTTATGTATGTATCTATAGAATTAATATGATTTTCATTTTTTTAGTGGCAGTGCACAATAAACCTCTGAAAACAGAAATCACATTAGTTGTGATACATTGGGTGCTTACACTAAAATTTAAAACCAAGGATAAAAGATAGTAAACAGTCTCTCTGAGAGAAACAGTTCAGATGCTGGAATATAACATCTTGGAGAGGACAAGAAGGAAGGGAGTGAGTCCCCTGGACCAAGGAAGAATCTAAAATATGAATTGAAGCCCACAAAGAGAAAAAAAAAGAATTTAAACAAAGAAGAAGGTGGTGGCTGACAGCGCCTCAGCCTGGAGCCGGATTCACCCTGCCAGAAGAGCTGCTGAGCCTGGAGACGTGCGGTCGTGGTTGCGGTCATGGTCACAGCTGCAGTCGACCCCAGAGGTCTCTGCGGAGAGGCATGGGAGTGAAGGAGAGTGGTGGATGCGGAGATCTGCGCTGGCTGCTGGTGAGTGCTTGGAATTCCACAATTTCCCTCCCCCCCGCCCCACGGGAGAGAGTGATCAGCCCGGCAGGTTACGCCCTGGGGCCAAGACTGCTAACCACTTCTGGCCTCAGCACCAGGTTGTGGGTGGACCCCCGGAAGTTGCTTGGAAGGAAGCCAGAAAAACCAGTCATTTGGGAGCTCCAGGTTGTGGGTGGACCCGCGGAAGCTTATTGACTGGAGATCTGCTCCTGTGTGTGTTTCAGGCAATATTGCTGTCGGTTCCTAAAGAGCTTAGATTTGCAGGGCCTCACCAGGTCTGCTCCCATGCAAACCCCGGGTGGCTTGGTGCCCAGCTCAGTGCAGAGACACAGGCGCCCAACATCGGATATACACAGCCAGCACTGGCCAGAAAACACAAACAGTCTAGCTTCACAGAAGTTGTGGCCAGTGCTGGGGTGCCTGGGACCACACTACTCCAGGGTGGAAGAAATAAAAATATGCCAAGACAAAGAGGGAGAGGGCAATCTCTGGAATCCAACCCAAGCAGTGCAATTCCACAAGAGGAAAACATGGAAATCGAGAATTGCACACCTGAAATGTCTGAAGTGATGTCAACTGAAGTGAAGAAACAACTTCATGAATCTATAAGAGAAATTAGAACAGAAATTCTATCCCAGGTAAAAGAAGAAATGAAAACTATAACAAAAGAAATACTAAGCATCTCTAAAGAAGACACAGATAAAAAAATAGAGGAGCATAGGAAAATGAGGGAAACCATGAATGAACAGCGTAAGAGAGATTTAGAATGCATGAAACAGATTCAAAGAGATATCCAGAATATTAAACATTCATTCGAAAGCTGGAAAATTGACAGGAGGGAAACTAAAGACAGACTTTCAAAGCTTGAAGACAGGGCTGCAGCCTATGACCGTGAAAGGAAAGATCTCTTAAAAATAACAAGGTCTCAGGAAGTAACAATTCAACAGCTGGTGGACAACTCAAAGATGCATAATTTAAGAATTAAATATGTGAGTGAAGAAGCACATGTCAAGACAAATGACATCAGGACCTTATTTACAGATAAAATTTTTGAAAACTTCCCAAGCATAAAAAAAGAACATGACATTCAAATAAGTGAGGCATATAGAACTCCAGCTAGCCATAACCAAAACAAATCTACACCCTGACATATAATAATCAAGATCCCAGAAATTCAGCTCAAGAACAGAATATTAAAAGCTGTTAGAGAAAAGAAACAGATCACCTATAAAGGAAAACCCATCAGAATCACAGCAGACTTCTCAACACAAACCATCAAATCAAGAAGAGGCTGGAGTGAAGTAATGCAAGTCCTAAAAGAAAACAACTTCCATCCCAGACTGATGTACCCTGCAAAACTTTCCTTCAAAATTAATGGAGAAACAAGATACTTCCATGACAAAGAACAACTCAAGGAATTCATGACCACCAAACCAACCCTATAAAGAACACTAAAGGACATTTTAGAGAGAGAGAAAAAGGACCACGGTCTCAGGAACAATGTCAGAGGGGGACCATCAAGTGAGGCCAGTCAATTGAATGGAGAGGAAAAACAGGGAGCCAATGGCAGGAAAACAGCAT
>RJWT010000695.1:0-59747 GCA_004365215.1 Cuniculus paca | reverse complement strand
TGCTGTCTACAAGACATCTAATCCAAAAGGAAATTCATAGACTGAAAGTCAAAGGATGGAAAACAACACTTCATGCAACAGGAACACACACACACACACACACACACACACAAAAGAGGCAGCTATTCTGTTCGTAGACGATGTGAACTTCAAACCAAGAATGATCAAAAGACATAAAGAAGGCCATTACATACTGGTTAGGGGAAAACTCCAAAAGGAAGAAATAACAATCATAAACATATATGCACCAAATATGGGAGCACCCAACTATATAAAACAAATATTAATAGAAATGAAAAATCAAATAAGCAATAACACAATTATAATGGGAGACTTTAACACCCCCTTGACACAAAGAGACAGATCAACTAGACAGAAAATCAGCAAAGAAATAACAGAGCTGAATCAAACTTTTGAACAAATGGACTTGGTAGATATGTACAGAGTATTCCACCCAACAACATCAGAATATACATTCTTCTAAGCTTCACATGGGACATCCCTAAAATAGACCATAGAACATGCTTAAGTAAATGCAAAAGAATTGAAATTATCCAATGCATATTATCTAGTCATAGTGCCAAGAAATTGGAAATTAATGACAAAAGAAACTGCAAAAGCTACATCAACACAAGGAAATTAAATAACACACTCTTGAACAATCAATAGATCATGGAGGAAATTAAAGAAGAAATTAAACAATATCTACAAACAAATGAAAATACAAATGCAACTTATCTGAACCTGTGGGATGCAGTGAAAGCAGTCCTCAGAGGAAAATTTATTGCGGTGAATTCCCACATGAGGAAAACAAAATGAATGCAAATAAACAACCGCATGCTATACCTCAAACATCTAGAAAGAAGAGCAAGTCAAGCCCAAAGCCAAAAGGAGAGAGGAAATTATAAAGATCAGAGCAGAAATTAACTCAATTTAGACTAAGAAAACAATACAAAGTATCAATGAATCAAAGAGTTGGTTCTTTGAAAGAATAAATAAAATTGATAAGCCCCTAGCCAACTTATTAAAAAAAAGAAAGAAAATACTCAAATTCATGCAATAAAGAATGAAAAAGGTGAATTCACTACAGACTCTGCAGAAATACAGAAGATCACAAATACCTACTTCAAAAACCTTAACTCTCACAGGTTCGATAACAAAGAAGAAATGGACAGATTCCTAGAAATATATGAATTACCAAAGCTGGATTAAGAAGATGTAAGACTGCTGAATAACCCAATTTCAGTTAAGGAAATTATAAATGTAATTAGAACCTTACCAAAAAAGAAAAGCCCAGGTCCTGATGGATTCACAGCTGAATTCTACAAGAAATTTAAGGAAGACTTAATGCCAACACTCCTCAAACTCTTCAGTGAAATTGAAAGGGAAGCAATTTTTCCTAACTCATTCCTACAAACCGGCATTAGCCTATACAAAAACCAGAGAAAGACCCAACTGTAAAAGAGAACTATAGGCCAATCTCTGTAATGAACATAGTTGCAAAAATCCTCAGTAAAATACTGGCAAACAGAATGCAGCAAATCATCAAGAAAATTATACAACACAACCAAGTGGGATTCATTCCAGGAATGCAGGGATGGTTCAACATATGCAAATTAATAAATGTAATACACCATATCAAAAGAACCAAAGATAAGAATCACATGACCATTTCAATAGATGCAGAAAAGCTTTTGATAAAGTTCAATACAAATTAATGATAAGAACCCTACGGAAAATCAAAATAGATGGTCTTTACTTAAATCTGATAAAAGCCATCTATGACAAACCAATAGCCAGCATCATATTAAATGGTGAAAAAACTGAAAGCTTTCACTCTAAGATCAGGAACAAGACAAGGATGTCCGCTATCACCACTTCTATGCAATATAGTGCTGGAAACATTAGCCAGAGCAATTAGAAAACAGAAAGAAATAAAAGGGATAAGGATAGGAAAGGAAGAAGTTAAATTATCATTATTTGCAGATGACATGATACTCTACATAGAAGACCCCCAAAACTCCATTGAAAGACTTCTAGATGTAATAACCAAATTCAGTAAAGTAGCTGGATACAAAGTCAACAATCAAAAATCAATAGCATCCCTGTACACAAACAACAATCTCACTGAGAGAGAAATAAGAGAAACCACATCCTTCACAATAGCATCCAAAAAAATAAATACTTAGGATCAATCTAACAAGGGAAGTAAAAGATCTATTCAGTGAAAATTGCAGTACTCTGAAAAAAGAAATCAAAGAGGATCTCAGAAAATGGAAAGACATTCCTGGTTCATGGATAGGAAGAACAAACATTGTGAAAATGGCAGTTCTCCCAAAATTGTTATACAGATTTAATGCAATTCCAATGAAAATACCATTAGCATACCTCACAGATCTAGAGAAATCATTCCTAAAATTCATTTGGAACTAGAAGACACCTAGAATAGCAAAGGCAGTTCTGGGCAACAAAGGCAAGGCAGGAGGCATCACAATCCCTGACTTGAAGTTGTACTACAAAGCTACTGTGATAAAATCAGCATGGTACTAGAATAAAAACTAGAATAAAAACAAACTGAAGATCAGTGGAATAGATTGGAGGATACAGCCACAACTGCAAACACACTCAGCCACCTTATCTTTGACAAAGGGATCAAACGTTCACTGGAAGAAAGATAGCCTCTTTAATAAGTGGTGCTGGAAAAACTGGCTTTCCATATGCCAAAAACTAAAACTAGTCTCATGCCTATTACCATGCACTAAACAAAAATCAAAATGGTTCAAAGATCTAAATATTAAAACAGAAACACTAAATTTTCTGGAAGACAAAGTAGGTAGAAATCTTGAAGATATAGGGGTAGGCAGAGAATTCATGAACAAAAATCAAACTGCATGGGAAATACTTCCCAGAATCAACGATTGGGATCTCGTCTTACTAAAAATGTTTTGCATGTCAAAAGAAATCTCCAACTGAGTGAAAAAAAAAGAAAAACCCGTGAAATGGGAAAAAAATCTCGGTCAACTGCCCCTCAGACAAAGGACTTCTATCTAGAACATATAAAGAATTAAAAAAAAATCAAACTCCCGAAATTCAAAGACCTAATCCAAAAATGGGCATCTGAGATGAAAACATACTTCTCAGCTAAAGAAATACAAATGGCAAATAAATACATGAAAAAATGTTCAGCATTATTGATCATTAGAGAAATGCAAATTAAAACAACACTGAGATTCCATCTCATTCCAGAAAGAATGGCCAGGATCAGAAAACAACCAATAACAAACACTGGAGAGGCTGTGGGGTAAAAGGAACCCTTCTCCACTGTTGGTGGGAGTGCAGACTGGTGCAACCACTGTGGAAATCAGTCTGGAGGTTCCTCAAAAAAGCTGAGATTGGAAGTCCCATTTTACTCAGCTATTCTGCTTCTGGGCATATTCCCAGAAGAAGTGAAATCATCTTACCACAGTGATATATGTCCACCCATGTTTATAGCAGCACAATTTGTAATAGCCAAATCTTGGAAACAACCCAAATGCCCATCAACTGAGGAATGGATAAAAAAGATGTGGTACTTTTATACAATGGAGTACACTCAGCTATAAAGAAGGATCACATTGAGGCTTTTATAGGTAAATGGATGCGACTTGAGCCCATACTTATAAGTGAAATAAAACAAATTCACATGTGTAAACATTCTATTGTTCTTCTAGTGTAAGAAATTGAAAGAGTAAATAAGATATAAAATCTTCAATAAATATTGTGAAAGGGTAAGAAACTGCTCAAAGGGAAAAAATAATTCAGATAGGGAAAAGGAGAAAATAAGGAAGGGAAAGAAAAAAGACTTAAGTTTGCATATGTACACTTAAGATAGCTAAAATGTTTGTACTACTAATTCTATTAGTTCTTGGAACAAAACAGCATTCATAAGATTAGATCAATTTTTCATGTCTGTATCTGGTAATCTGAGTAACTCTTTTGAAGATAACTATACAAAATAGCAACCTTTGTTATATTCCTACCACCTTGTTTTGAAAGTCTATATTGTTATTGTTTGGGGCTTTCTGTTATTGTTATTTATTTGTCTGTTTTGTTTCTCTTTTTTGTGTTTTGTTTTTTGGTTTCAAAAGAGTTCATGTACTACATCCTCTTCCTCAGAATTATTCAGAGAGTAATAAGAAATGGACGTTCAAGACGATAGGACCAAATTTTTCATTTGTGGGATAATAAATGAAGAATCCCTATAGGAAGTAAATTTGGAGACTTATCAAGAAATATCCTTAGCCCTGAAATAGGAGGATTTCAGAGTACTCAGCATGGAGAGGACCCAATAGAGGCCACCCCTGGATTTCCGCCTGTCCCTTTCCTGTACTGACTTGTGTGTGTTGAGATGCTGAAGGCTTTTTCTTTGTGCTGATAGGGCATGCAGTGTAGACAAGCTGCCAGCCTTTGAAATGTGAGCATCATTTCTGAGAGAATCACATAGATTAAGTTAGGACAACCATGATCAGCTTGATCCGACTTGGTGCCACCTAAGAAAGCCACTAGAAATCATATAAGGGAGGAGAGGAAGTTCTTTTCACCTGCTGCACACATTTTCAACACATCCTTTTGACCGTTAGAGTGAACTGAGCTGAGGGAATCTGTCATTCCAACACCAGCTACCACTGCTTATTCAAAAGATTTAATTGCAGCTTTTTTTCTTCCTGTTTGCATTTGTTTTTCTGCTGCATAGAGCCAATGAGTAACCTAGACTGTCTACCATCTTAAAATGATTTCGCTTCTACCTTCCTAAAGTTGATACTTAAAATGTGCTATGCTTTAGTGTTCTTATTTATGCAGGTTAGCACTGAGAGAGAAGGCAAGTGATATGTCACCCAGGCCCATTGCCGATCTGATGCATACAATTATGACCACATTATTTGCTTATGTCCTGCACACATTCATGTGTAGGATAAATTATGACTCAGTGACAGAAAGTCCAAAGTTACAATAAATATTTTTTTCATGGAATCAGACACCTTTGCCAATGCAGGTGACACATCAATGAGGCCCGGTCACAGATCTCCATCACCACAGGGAGGAGGATGAGAATGGAGCAGCAGCCCCTCTTCTCTGCCGGGGGTCGTCATTCCATTCTGAACGGCTGGTGTCATTTCCTCCTGCTTTTCATTTATTTTTAATACTCCTCTTGCTTTGGTGTCCACGTAGCAAGAAATTCCTGGAGAATACACATGAGTGGTGCAGCAAGTTCACACGGAGCGGCCAGTACCTGCATGACACCCCCCGGAGACCCACACACAAGACTGAGCATTAACTCAGAGTTTGCAAACGTTTCTCAGTTTTGTCCTGATTCTTGTCATTGTGTATGTGTTACTAGAATTAAAGTGAATTGCAGAAAGTTAATTGTAGAGTTTCATTTACTATTTTGTATGCCTGGTCAAGCGTGTTCCTTGGAGCTAATTTTGAGAGAAAATGCTGTGTTGTCAGCAAACTGCTAACAACACACAAACCAGGCTAGCTTTGTTTGTTTCTAAGTTCACAGGATGTAAGCTGCCAGAGCTAATAAGTATAGGTGGAGAATATGTCTAATGGCACTAGCCTTGTGTGGAGATCATTTCTAGCAAGATAAAGTACAAAGAAAGTGTGTCCTCTTGCCTCCTTGTCTCTCAGACGAAAATCACATTTTTTATGAACTAGGAACAAAGTAGTATCATTGCATTTAGTTCTGTCCATGAATGGGGATAAGAATCCATACTTCCACTGAGGTCACCAAGATGAAGCATTTCTGCTCTCTATATGTTTCTGGGAACTTTTCAAATCCAATTATTGCACATCTTTAAGGAACTTTAAGGAACTTTGGCCTGATTTTTAATGTATTTTCAATCTTCCAAGTTATGACTGTTTAGGAATCTTAAGAAAACACGACCAAGATTTGAA
Organism: Cuniculus paca; assembly: GCA_004365215.1. Taxonomy (NCBI): domain Eukaryota; kingdom Metazoa; phylum Chordata; class Mammalia; order Rodentia; family Cuniculidae; genus Cuniculus; species Cuniculus paca. The sequence goes on along the minus strand of RJWT010000695.1, from coordinate 53,810 downwards.
GGAACATTTATTCCAAGAGCCTAGAGAGAATTTATATATGGGTAATTACAAGAAATTATTACTGTGCTGTGTATACTATGTTCTGAGCATTTAACGAAATGCTCCAAAGAGACTGTCTTAATCTTTCAAAAACTCGATGAGTAGCTGTAACCCATCCTCTAAGTTGATATCTGAGGATGCTACAACTGAGTCAGGCAATTTGTTAACTATCGTACAGTGAGGAAATGGTGAAACTGGGATTTGAATGAGGGAATCTGATTTCACTGTGATTTCTTATGGTTCCCTCCCTTCTGATGAAAGCATTAAGGTATTCCAGGCATGTGGGAATGTAAGAAATACCATGCGATGTTTGAGAAATTTCCAAAGTTGGAGGGAGATATTTTACAAAGTTGAAGGGAGATGTTTTAGTAGAAGAACAATATAGCATTTCTTTAAAAAATAAGACTTTATGATAAAATACATCTCTTCCCTACTATTAAGTTCCTGGTTACATAGGTAAAATTCACATGTATTACAGTGATTCAAAGAACTTGTTAAAAGAGTAGGAAATTGAAGAGAAACAGAATCCAGACACCATTTGAAAGTTCAAGTGTTTTCAGTGACAAAACCAAACCCAAGTATCAATGAATAATGGCTCAGTGCTATGGTTACTGCCTTTCTCCTCTTAAATGTTCACTAAACATTTACTCTGGTACCTATCTCTAAATGATGTAGGGTGATTATTCATAACTGTGTCCCAGGACTCCTTTCCTCAACAGGACCTCTCTGCTTAGAAATTCTCCGGAAATGAACACCAAAAATGTTATTATGACAGTCTATCCTTATACTTTCATTCGGTGTTAAATTAAACTTGGTCTATGTTACTGCTTTATTTAAACAACTCAATTTTCGCTCACTTAGACTAGCCACTGCTGTTACAGCCTTAGGTTGACCTCATCTGGTGCTTCTCTTCTGCTGCGATCAGAACATCCCATTTCATTCATGTATGCATTAATTCTAGTCATCGTAACCAGCGCTGAATTGTTCCACAGTACATTACACTTACAATGCTTGTCCATTTTTTTTAATCTATGCTATCTCAACTCATTTGAGGTAGAAATGTACTTCAGTAGGATGCATCCTAAGCAGAATAAGCTGAAAAATCCTTTCACGGTGAAGATTCTATGACAAATCATCTTACAGAGATCAGATAAAAGTTGGAACAAAAGTCCTGGCTAATTCAAACTTGTCAGCATGTGGTCACTGAAGTAATAGTGTCTTTCTTAGCTTTGGCTTCCAGTTGTTTTCTCTACTCTTAATTAAAAAAAATTTTAAAGATCCTTTGTTACACACAGACTTACCAAAAATAGGTATATAGCTACTAAATGCAGAAAACCCAAGAAAGGGTTTTGATCTCAAAGAACGGTATCTTTTTTACTTCCTGTCACTTGGATATTATTTGGTAAAAGAAACTTAAAATATATGGGCTTTGCTGTGCTCCCTCTATTTTCAATAGACGTCCAACCATTTCAAAGAGGAGATATAGAATTGGTAAAAGGGGGGCATTTAAGATCGAGATAAGAAATGTTGATCTTAATTATATCCAACAGTTTCAATATGTTTTTACATTAAAGAAATGGACGTCTGACCTACTTAGAGAAATTTCTGTTAGTTTAAATTTGACCAAACCCTGTCGCTCACTGCCTCTGATTAGTCATGTCTCAAAGTGAGGAAAAACTGCAATCACCCTGGTCCACCTTGCGGCTTTTGGGACTGCAGAAACGATGCCTGTGTCATTGTGCGGCACCTAAATCGTGTTATAAGAACTTCACCAGCTAAAATAACTTCCAGTAGTAACACTTTATTGGCTGAAAGCAGGAACTGGGTCGTTTTGGATTCAATACCTGAACTCAATTCTTAGTGGTTTATGCTTTCAGATAAGGTATTTTACTCACTTCAATTTTTATATGACTGAATGTATTAAGCTTCAGTGCAACAGATGTGTTATGAAGATTAAATGAGAAAATCCAAGTAACATTTGATGCAATTCCTTATATAGTGTCATCTGTTTTAAATACAATTCTTATCACAATTCATAAGCTATCAGAACATAATTCAGAAAATAATTTCAGGTCTTTTCTTCCTTTGACATAGGGTACAGTACATGCACTAAATACAGGCCAAATGTACATTCTTAAAGATTGAATTTTCTCATTTCAGAAAAATGAAACTTGAGGAAAAATTTAGTAGCATATTTAGACACAAAAAATAGAAAATATATCATTGATGATTGCTTTTAGTTTTATTTACAAACCCATAATTATCAAGCCCACATGAAGCTCCTAAACCACATTTGGCAAACTTTTCTAGCAGCAGTACCTCCTACCATTTCACTCATGAAAATCACGGATACTTTGGAAATCATAACACCGTCAAGAAGGCAGAAAGACTGGAAATGCAAAGTGCCATGAATCTTGTCAGGAAAGCTACTTCATTAATACTTGCTACCTGATTTCCAAAATAATGTGGAAAATCTACCTAGCTGGATGGATTTGAATTTCCTTATTCTTTGCAGCTTTTTAGAGCATTGTCATTAATTTTTCTTTAAACTTGGCATTTTTCTCTCTGAATTCTCAACAAGAGCAGCCAATCTCTATTCGAGTCACATCCATCTGCCCAACATCACTGAGAAAGAGGGCATCAAGCTGTATTTTGGCAATGCAGACTTTTACTGGCAGCAAGAAATCTAAGAGCTGAGAAATTTCACTACGTTTGGTGTTGATACGGAAACAATGGCATGTAGAAGATTTGTACAGAGAAATGATAAAATAATGTTTTGGTTAAAATTATGCAAGCTTCCTGTTTTTAATCCAACATCATTACTGCTTTTGGAAACTTTGCATTTGGTGTCAAGGAGAGATATTAGTATGAGACTTGAAAGGTGGAAAACAAGAAAAATCCATCAATCTTTTGAACATTAAAATGCCCACTTGGACTAGAGGCAAGATTCCTGGTTGTCTTTAGCAATCAATGGCCACTCTTTGGGTGGTGGTTAGCCTTTGAGAATTTATTAGATCCTCAAGACTTGCAGTAGTTTCTCCAAGCTCTTAAGAACCATCTGCTCTAGTGTGCAAGCTGAGATCATTGGGTTTGTAGTCTAAGGAATTCCAGAAGCAGATCCAAGATCAAAGGATCCAAATGAAAGTATTTTAGTGAGGCAGTCATCATAGCAAACATCAATAAGGGAGTGGAGAAGAGAAGTAGAGCAAAAGGGATAATTAAGACTGTACTGAATTAAATTATCCCTGTGGGTTTTGAGATTAGTCTCTTTCTTTTAAATTAATCTTTTTGAAAACTCTAGAAGTCAGTGTGGAACTTTCATCTCAAAGTTGGGTTGCAGAATGGAGAAATGGGGATATGTGTATACCAAGTCCCATTGATGCTGGTTCAGAACTGGATGTGAAGTACATCAACTTCTTGAAATAACTGGTCAACAGTGAGCTTGAGTAGTGCACTGAATATTGTAGAATGCTCTCCAGAGATTGGGAGTCAGGTGTTGTATACTACCATGGGTCAGGCCAGGGGAGATAGGGTTGTGTCGCCTCTGTCTGTCCAAAGTCTTTCAGTCCTCAACACCTGCCTCCAACAACCTTCATCACACCAACCCTCACTTGCCCTATTTGGCATTAATTGTGTCCTTAGTTGTGCTCCTCTAGTTTTTTGTTTTTGTTTTTTTTTTTAATTTGTTTTAACAGATACAGGTCCATCAAATGGAGGAAAACTATCCATATATCTGCTTCCCATGAAGTGCTGAGAATATCTTGAAGTCTGAGACTGGAGACAGAGATGTTTCTCAAAACCTTTAGCATAATCTTTGCATGAATACCAAGCTTGCTGAACTGGAAGGAGTTGATTAGGTGGCAAATCTAGAGGTGAACAAAACAGAATTCAAGATCAACAGATCTGTGCTCTACTGTCAGATCTTCACTTAATAATTGTATGTCTTAGGCAGAAAATTCACCATAAAGGCATCATTTTTTACATAGGAATGCTGATGAATATTGCAGAGATTGTAATGACTAACATGTTTTCTCCATAATAATATTTTGCTCTTGTGTGTTGTAGTAGGCAGGATACAAATTAATGCGGGAAACTAAAATCAATAAAAAATAAAATAAAGGAATTCTACACATGAAAAGCAGATGTGTTGTTTACTGTTCTTTTCAACTCCAAAATTCTACAAAATAATATAATGTATATATCCTAGGACTCAACACCCAAAGGCAAAAGCAGTGTGTATGAGTGAAGTTAAATTAAAAGTTTCAAACCAATTATTTGGATATAGTCTTATTAGCATTATGCATCTCTGGTCTTTGCTCCATCTCCAAAAATTTCCTTTATGTTCCCTCTGTGAAGGCTGTAGGTGAGAGACAACATCTATTCTTTTCATTACTGTATCATTAGCATCTAGAATGTTGCCTAAGACAGACTCTCATGTGTTCTGAAATGTAGTAGGTATTCTCAGGACCTGGAACTACTAAATGAATAAGTAGCTACTAAATGAATAAGCGGGAGAAGGGGTCAGGGTTACATGCATGTGTGTGTTCAGATATTGAATTAAATCCACATAGACATTTAAATATATTCTTCTCAGTTAATAAACTAAGGAATCACCACTCATTCTAACAACAAATTTACCTGAGACTAAGCACACATTAACTGTACTGAAATTTCAAAGGATGCTAAGAACTAGAGAGAAATCTTTAATGAGTGCTGGGGGAACAATTTCATTTGAACAGGAAGAAGCATCAGGACATCATCAATAAGACTTGTTCCCCCAAAAGTATCATAGTGGAGAGTCTGGCACAGCAAATGCATATTAGAAATGTGATTTTTGTCATTGAATTGTAAAGTTAGACTGGATATTTAAAGTCTCTTTGGATTATAGCTTTCTTTGATTTTATGTTTAAAGTGATCATTAAAAATTCTCCAACCAATTATGTGAGAATTTAATGAAGTTTGATAAAAGCAATGAACAAATTAGTCTGCTAATGAAACTAGCAATTTAAGGGTTAAAATGGTACCTCTGGAAGTTCCAGAAATGTTTAAGAAAATGAATGCTGGATATGTTTGAGATTTTTTACCCTGCTTATGCCATTTGTTAACTGAGATGTTAGGCACAGTGTAGTCACTGGGAGACTCAGTAGTAAAAGATACCAGTTACGATTAATTCCTGCTTCACATAACTTTTGTAAAGATTGAAAGTTATTTACCTCAGACACACGGAAGTACTCAATAAGTGGGGAAGTGCTTTATTTTGTCTATAATCATGGAGAGTTCAGCTAAAATTTCATGCATTAGATGAAAACTTTGACCACTAGAATGTCATAACGGGATTTGCCCTCAACATGTTTCGCATCTTTTGAAGCAGCGGATGACACGAAAGGAAAGCTGTAACTTCATCTATCTCACAAAGTTAAGTGAAGCCAGCAAATTAGAAAGAAAGTTGCCTTAATTAAAGCAAACGATCTAGCACAGTACCTTTTTCTAAACAGTAAAACTGTATGCTTGTTATCATCACTGAAATAACAATTTTGCCTTTTATTTCTCAATCAGATTTTTTTAAAAACAGATTTTTTAAAAAGTAATACATTTCACAATCAATTTCTTATTTTAAAAAATGATTTGTTGTTGTCAAGTTTACTGTGCCTGCTAATTTGAAACTGGAAATAGTATTTTTCAAGACTGAAATATTAGCAGCCATATAATTACAAACTAGTCTATGTTAGTATGTTTTCATAGAAGTATAGATGACACAGCACAACAACATTTTAAGCAATTTTATTATTGCTTTCAAATATGCATGCAAATTGACCAAAGATGAAATAGTAAATATGTGTGAGAAAAATCTGAAAATCTTTAATACTAATATTTAGAAATATGCATTAATAAAAAACACTAGAAGTTCCCTCTAGTTCATTTCACTCATTAATTTGTTTATGTTAATTGATCTTTCACTTAAAATAGGTATATTTATCTAGAGTTATCTCCATTCTGTCAACTTTTATTCCATAATAATTCTTATGTTATTATTAAATATTTTTTAAATGAAAGGATTTTTTTAAGCCTATGGAGTATTCCCCAGTTTATCTTAACATTACCCTATCTTTGGAACAGTAAGATATTTCCAATTGTTTGCTATAATAAATTCACTGGAGTTTATGATATCTGTAGATGTAAATCACTGTTGCATATCTGATTATGTCTTCAGGGTAAATTCTCTGAAATATAATTACCAGAGCAAGGAATACAAATGCTTTTAAATCTCTTGTTTCACTGTATTAAATTTCTCTCTAGAAAGGTTATTAAGTTTCTCTCTGGACCCCTAGTGACTTCTTATTTCAATCAAAGTAAAAGCCCAAATTCTAGGAACAGTCATCCACATGGCCTTCCATTCAAGTTCAAAGTCTCCTTAACTAAACCCACATGACCTCCTGGCCATTCTAGTTAAGTACCACGCATGTTCGTGGTCCACTCTCCCAGCCCCATGGTGATAGCTGGTGCTGCCTTGTGGGTTACTTTTCTCTTGGTTGTCTACTTGGAGTCTATCATACATATTTTCTTTAGATCTTCAAAGTTCTTACTGTATAATTGACTGTTTACAGGGTAATTTGCTATTTTCTATCTCTCTGCTTTAGAAGTGCTGTATGGGAGAAGGTCTCTGTTTCTGCTGATGTATCCCAGCTGTCTACAATACCCCTCATACACTAGGAGTACTCGATATTTCCTGAAGAAATGAAAATACTGGTTTACCTACCACCAGTTGCATATGAATGGGTCAGTTAAGCAGCCCTTCCGTTACCAATGTCTGCTTTCTTTGAGGGCTCCTACATGGACCATCTTCCCTCTCCATCTTCCCAGTGGTGTTACTCTTCATTTCTGTATTCCAGAAGATTTTTAGAAATCATCAAACTTGTTTTCTATAAAATTGATTTTGACATGTATGGTTATAAAGGCTTTCAAAGTCTCAAGTGTGTGTATGTCTATACAACCATAAATCCTTATGTTCCTTCCAGGGATCTCACCTCTTAAATGGCTGCCTTTCACAAGGACTTTTTGATGAGAAGCCCAATGGCACAAGAAATGATACTGAGACTCAACAAATGACATCCTATCACATTAAAGAGCTTCTGCACAGCACAGAAAACAACAGAGTGCAGAGAATGCCTGTAGAATGGGAAAATTGCTGTCAGCGATTCCTCCGACAGAGGACTGAATAAACAACTCAAAAAGTAATTAGACTTGGCAAAATGAAAGACCCGGTCAAAAAGGGGGGCAACCCAAAAGAATAGACACTGCTCAGAAGAAAGACAAATGGCCAACAAATGCATGAAAAATGTTCAACATTGCTTGCCACTAAGGGAACGTAAGTTAAAACTACTTCGAGGTACCATCTTATTCCAGAAATAATGGCCATCATCAAAAAATTTAATGATAGCAAATGCTTTAGAGGCTGTGGGGAAAAATAGCCTCCTCTGCATTGTTGGTTGGAATATAAGCTATTACAACCACTGTGGAAATCAGTGTGAAGATTTCTAAAAAAAAACTAAAAATTAAAAATTAAAAATAGAAATTGCATTTGACCCAGCTATTGTATTTCTAGTTATCTTTCCAAAAGAGTTAAACTTATATACTCCAAGGATGCGGGCAGACCATATTTATAGCAGCACAATTTACAATAGTTCAATCTTGGAAACAGATCTATTCTCTCAACAATAAATGGATTAGGAAAATGTGTTATTTATACACAATGGAGTACTACTTGGTCATAAAGAAAAACAGGAATTTGTAGGTAAGTGGATGAAACTTGAGAATGTAATGTTAAATGAAGCTTAATTATCACATGATTTCTCTTTTATGAGAAGCTCAAAATATTTATATGCAAATGAAGAATAAATGGAAGACATAAAGTTTGAAAAGGGTCAGTTTCAGTGATATTGTAATATATATGCTGATTTTCTTCATCTATACTACTAGTTTCTCATAGTTCAGTGAAAAGAAAGTTTTGGGTTAAATCTTTCTCCTTTGAAGAGAAAATCTGTGGATTTTAGAATCTATGTGATTACTGAAGGTAACAAGGCATGATGTAATAATTGCTACTGCTCTTTTCATTTTGTTGTGAAATTTTGTTTTATTGTTTCATAAAATTCAAAAATGGAAAAAGCAAAAATATATAAGTAGGATTAAATAATATAAAAACAAAATAAATATTTGTTGACAAAAAATGAAATGGCTGCCTTTTTAGTTCCACCTTTCCATTGACAAAACCTTCCTTTATAGCTTATTCTATTTATTTACCCAAATTTGAATTTTATGTAGCACTACTTCTTTAATGACATTCTACTACCAAAGCAAATATATTTTAAAATTTGTTTGTTCTTAGTATTTATCATTTATGAAAGTATGTCACTGTATGTATTGACTACTCATTTTGGTGTTTTTGTTTGTGTTTCTGTGATTTGAGTACATAATCTTTTCTTCATTCCCTTCTGTAGTTTGTATTTCAATCGCACATTCTGGCATGATAAGAGATCCATTTGTTCCTATTATTTTCCATGAACCATATTTTCCCTTAGTACTTATCTGTTTCCTGATTAACAATATCAGAGTTTCCTCTCAGGACCTAAACTGGTTTCTAGTAAAAAATCCGTGTGTCTAGTTTACTGAATGTGATTATGGAATTGAAGAAAAGCATTATTTCTTGCTCTGGCTAGTATAAAAATAAAAATTATTCCTTAGCAACTGAAAATATTACAAACAAATCTTTATAACAGGTAAAGATCTAACTGAATAAAGATGGACAATACTTCTATCAATGGTAGATGTCAAGCAGATGTATTTGCTTTATCACTAAATCTTCAAAAATATTTATGTATATTTCAAGAGTAAGGCAGTCATTTGGTTGTAAGAAACTAAAGAAATTCTACTTTCCATTTCTTCTGTTTGAGTTACACCAGTCCCATTCGTGGAGCACTGAATTGAGGGACACTGAAGGTTAACTGGGTGGTGAGCAGCTTTCTCCCTTCCCACCAACTCTACCTTAGCGGCCCAAATCAGCAATCCTGCAGCAACACTGCCCATCATGCAAGACAGAAATGCAGTCTACTCCGTGCCCATTACAGTTCATCTAATCCACCCCTCCTGAACAAGCGTGCCAACCTGAAGTCAGGAGGTGGACAAGTGTGCATGGGCTGATAGTTCAACAGCTTCTGGAAGAGCCAGAACTATTAGCTAATTCCACGTTATCTCCTTTGTTTCATTTCTTGATCTTCATTTCTCCAAGTTTATTTTTGGCTAACTCTTTCTATGAAAAGCATGAAACCATTTCCTATGAAACATAAAATCATTCTCGGGAGCTGGACAGTGTTATTTTCCATAGTCTAATTCATCCAGGACTTATTTCCAGTCTGGGTACTATTTTAGCCATGCTGCAAATAGCACAAAAATTTATATTTTTTTTAAAAAAATCTTGTGCATAAAATGTTATTTTGAAGGCACAAAGTACTCATTTACTCATATGATATTTCTGAAATCATAAGCAAAGTAACTAGAAATAGTAATGCCATGTTTTTAATACCAAATTCACATTGTTTAGACTATCTCCTCTGGAAGTCTTCCTTGATCATTTCAGCCTATTGAGGTTCACAGATTCCTTCCACCCTGTAGTTTCCCTGTACTGTCTTCCCACAGCAGTCAGCTTGGCTCAATCCCCAGGGTGTCTTCTGGCTCCTCAAGGTCCCCACCCCACTGAACAGTACTCTACTCATGGGGTCCCCCTCCATACACACCAGGGTTTGGAGCTGGGTCTCTGTTTGAGGCATAATGGTGACACTGGCTCTGTCAGAATTTTCCTTTGTTATGTTCAGGATTTGCTTTAAAAGCTATGGTCACTTAACCCTGAACACTGTACCTCAAAATTTGTGAAATACACTTCTAATACACCATGGCACTGCCTGGAATACAGTAGACATCTAATCACTTACTAAGTAAATTAATATTAGTTGCCAAATTTGATAAAGAATAGCAAAAGTCCCACTGACATGCCTTTCCTTCTTAAACTCTCTATTATGTTCCCAGGTCAAAAACAAAACAAAACAAATATATATATATATATATATATATATACAAAATTTTCTCTGACCTGATTAAACAATAAGGTTAAGCATTTTATTTATTATTATAATTATTGATGCCATTATTTCATATCCTCTAAAAGACTGCCAGTGTCTTTCTTTTGTAATTTTGGAGTTTGTTTGTTTGTTTGTTTGGGGATTTTTTTGTTTGTTTGCTTGTTTTTTTGACACAGGGTCTTGCTATGTGGTTCAGGCTGGCCTTGAACTCTCTTATGTAGTTCAAGCTGGTCTCAAACTCACAGTAATCCTCTTGCCTCAGCTTCCCCAGTGCTGAGACCACAGGCGTGCACCGCCATGCCCAGGGAAGATTGCCAGCTTCTCCAGGGCAGAGCTCAGGCCCACCAAACTATATACCATCTATCAAGGGGTACTGCAAGTATGGCAGGGCATAATTAGTGCCTGCTGACAGAGTAATAAATCATTTGAGGAGGTGCGAAGTGGAGAAAATGCTCTGTTTTAGTGGAATTCATGTGACGCTCAAATGAAAATGTAAAGCTTATAAAACCACTTGGAAGTTTGTAAAGTGTCCCACCAGTCTGAAGAGTGGGCCTGATGGTTTCCCACTGTATGCAATGGGCCACGTAGAATGTTAGGGACGCTCGGTGCTGCGCGACGGCTATTCCACTTCAACACAGCTCGGCTATGACCTCCGTCATCGTTCGTGGGGAGAGGAAAACTATGCGCTAACAGAAAACACATTTGCAGTAGGTTTCAGAGCTCCTTAGACAGATGTATTTATGAGAATCTTTGGAGATAAACTGAGATTCACGCAGTGTTTATCCAAGAAATACTTTAGAATGCCTGGGATGAGCCAGGCAGTGTGAGGTGCCGAGAGATAAGAATATGACAAGAAAACGGACAAGCTCATTGCCCTCGGGAGTTTATTTTCCAAAATAACGAATCTCTGACTATATTTTTATAGTTGCATAATTGGACCTTTATGAAAAATTTTAGAATAAATACTTTAAACTTGTCCATCTCTGCCTCTTGCAAGATTTGGTAACTGCTTTCAAAAGAAATCCCTTTGTGAAGATTCCCGTAATCAAATTTAACCTTGTGGCTCTGAGAGCATAATGCCCTTGTCACTCAGGGATAAGCCACTACCACTACCTGGTGAACAAGGCCTTTGACTCTTGGTATCCAGAGGTCCAATGTAGATGGATTAGAATTAATCGATATGTTTGATTACAGCAAAGACAGGTAGCACACCCTTTCCTTCCCCTCTCTCCTTACAACTGTGTGTCTCACTGAAAAAGAAGTGAGAAATTTTATTCTCTGCTCCTACAGAGATGAGGAAGCTGATAACTTCAGTGTTCCCGGCATAGCAGGAAATTTCTTCACACACACACACACACACACACACACACATAATTACTTAATTTACTACTCTAGGACAGATGATGCTGTATATTTCATGACACACATCTTTCACACGAGTGTCACAAGGAATATACATTTGACTTGAATAATATACTGATTGTGACATGGCATCTAGTCTGTCATGGTCCTCTCCATTTTTCACATTGGCATTTGATTACCTTGAAGTGAAGGAATCGACCACATTGATGCTGGAAAATATTAATTAGAGTAGTCAATATGGCTCCAAATAAAATGGCAAGAAGTCACTCATAGTTACCAAAATAACCCAGCACGGAAAATTTTCTTGACGGTGTTTTACCCTCTTGTAGTCTTTTAGTGAGCTTGTTAAAGGGGTGGTTTATCTGTCCACTGATTTGCTGGACTGGCGCAGAGGTGAGGAAAATCTTCCTTTGTGAACAAGCAGTACACATTGGAAAATGATCATAATCTGTTTTCGCCCTAAGGGAACTGGGATAAGCAGGAATTGTGTTCTGTCTTCCAGGCCACTGAAAAGTGATTACTGTTCATGCGACCATGAAAACCAGTTCTTCTGGAAACATTGTTTTGTAAATGTGGGGGTTTTTTTGGTTTTATTTTTGAAACAACATTGTTCTACATGTTCTTCTATCCTTTAGAAGACTTGTTCTATCTTTGGGATCGCCTCATCTTCTGGTTTTAAACGGTATAAAACATTTTAACCATTTAACATTTAACTACTTAAAGCATCTTAAATCGTTTTGAGTGATTCTCAAATCATTATGCTTCAGACCCAGATGTGATGGCACATGCCCATAATCAGCTACTCAAGAGGCTGAGGCAGAAGGATGGTAAAAGTTTGAGGAAAGGGTGGGCAACTTCCTGAGATTCTGTCTCAAAGTAAAATAAAATAGAAAGAACCAAAGAGGAATCTCGACTATAGAGTGCCCTGTGTTCAATGCTCAGTACTTCAAGAAATATTTCAACTCTTTTTTTCCTATCAAGTTGTACATTCTCAGAGAAACCTTTTCTGTCTGGTAGTTTGATTGTCCCTCCAGTACTGACAGCTTCTAAAGTTAGAGACCCATCCCGTAAATGTCACAGTGAACTCACGCCCACTTTTCAAATGCTTTCTAGCCTTTTATATTTGACTACATTACAAGCACCTCTGCCTCCAGCATCAACAATCCAATTCATCTCTCCTCACCCGCAGCCTCACGATTTTCAGTCTCATCTCTGGTAACAGAGCCCTTCTTCTCCAGATTGCCAGCTTATACTTGAGACACCCTTGGGTCCCTCTGTCTTCCATGGCCCCACTCAATCAGACCTCAATCCAGATAATTATAACTCTACACATTCATGAAATGTATCCAGTGCTTTCAGTTTGGTCCCACTACTCTCGTCAAGGTCACGATTAACTTTTCTGCATGGCTGTATATTAATTTGTGATGTGGATCCTTGCTACCCTAGCCCCTACGTTGGAGTTGTCTTCTAAAGCACAAATATGATGAAGCCACATCCTCGCTTAAATGCTCTCAATGACTCCCCTGTGCTGCCCAGGTGAAACCTTTCCTCATCAGCTGTCAGCAGACCCTCACTTTGGAATTCCAGAGCCTCACCAGTCTCTGAAATTTTATTTAGGCCTGGGAAACCCTTCCCCACCTGGTTTCTTGGCATGCATTACATTTAACCTAATTTTAGGTAACAATTCAAATAGTGCTTCTGCTTGGAAAGTCTCTCTTGACCTAAATCCTGAACTCCACATCTCTGATTTTTATCCCCCCTCTCCACCCATTCTTACTTAGTACCTTTAAATTCTTCATAATATTTCTTGTCTAACTATACTCTAATTGCCTGGCCACGTATGTGTCTTCCCCACTACACTCTTCCTTTTGTAAAAATGGAGACTATTGCATTGTAGTTCAACACAGTCTCTCGCCAGCATAATGTTTGCTACACAGACAAAAAGACAAATGAGCAGACAAAAACATCCATTTATTACTCAATTTTTAAATTATTTCTTATTTACACATAATGACAGATTTTTCACTAATAATATTGACATATTTGACCCATCTTTAGCCAAAGTTTCTCTTTATCTGAATAGCAGAATGGATTTTGGCTAAGATTTAATACAAACAGTCAAAAAATAGCACTTTCATTATCCCCCATCTAGCAGCAGAGTCTTATCTCTTGGTATGCTAAGTGGAATAGTTCCCTTCCCTAAATTTATTTTTCTCTCTTACTTTTTGTACTAGACTATTTTTCTGGCCCAGAACAGAGTCTGAGAATTATTTACCTTTTTACCCCTTAAGCTGTGTTACACCATACCTTGTCCCTTCTCTTCCCTGAATAAATGTTTGTACAATTTAATTGAACAAAAATCCAGGGAATGACCAGGCTGATCTCCTACTGGAGCTGGCACTTAGTCAATCTGACCCTGAGACGCATCCAGATGTGCTCCCCACTGCATCGACAAGTGTCTCTGTTGTCTGGCCTCTGGCTGGGTTGGCCAAGGTCGATAGTAAGCAGAGAATGAATTAAGAGGGTCAGCAATGTTATCCAGGGTACCTCTTGGCGAGTGAGCAGGCAGTGAGCTTCAATACATGCTTCCTCCCCTTGCTGTGTCAATTCTAAGGGTGTGGAGACAACACATGTGTAATCCCACCACTCTGGGAGTCTGGGCTTGGAAGAATGTTTGAGCCTAGACTGGACAATTTAATAATTTAGCAAGGATCTGTCTCAAAATAAAAATAAAACAGAAATAAAAATTAAAAGGGCTAGAAATATAACACTGTAAAGGCCCTATGTTCAATTCCCCAGACTGTAAGTAGTAAAAATGTCATAGTAGCTATGTATTAGTTATCTTTTTCATTGCTTGAAAATCTAAACTACATTTTCAAATCAAAGGATGAGAGGCTTACTGTGGCTCACAGAGTGATTCAGTCCATGGTCTGCAGGGTCCAACTTAAAAAAAAATCATGGTGGAAGGGGCTGGCATAAGAAAATTCCTCAGGTCATGGTGAAGCAGAGAGAGAAGGGAAGAACAAGGAATAGGAATATGCCCTTCCAGGCCATGCCCTCTGTGACCCACCTCCACCTAGATGCACAGGCTCACAGTCCAGTCATCTACTGAACCCATCAATGTCTGAATCCAATGATGAGCTATCACTCTCATGATCCAGTCACTGTCCAAACACATGAGACACCTGCGGGACATTTTAGATATAAACTCTAACAAGCTGTAAGAATGTACCTACTCAGGGTGTTGCACTGCTTGTGACAAGTTTCTTTCACTCTGTGCCCACCTGGTGAGTAGGCCCCTTGTTAGACCCAAAGTACTCAATTCAAGTACACTGTCTTTTCTAATAAGGATGAAAAATCTTGTCATATATTCTCTGACCACTCTGTCTTTAATACCCAGATTTTAAGAAATGCTAAGGTAATATGGTCCCCGGGCCCTAGCAATGGAAAACTTTGAGCACTTAGTAAGAATCCCGTCATGCATTTCTTCGGATTCGGTCCACTGATCCGTGTCTCGTAAAGCTACAGGTGAGCCCAGCCACAAGAAGAAAGCCACTCTGGATCATGTGCCATCTGAAACTCATGAGTGTAGCAGATGTGGTCTAATTTTAATTCCCGGGACAATTTTTGTCCCTGAGGATGTGCTGGTCTCTTTCATATCAACCACTGCAATCACCTAGCTATGCAGACTGAAATCACTACTTTAACTAAATTAGTAAACCTTAGTTCTCTTCTTTATTTGTGATATTCCAGACGTGTGGGTTTTCTGGCAACTACCATTGCTATCCGTGAATGTAGCAGTGTTCTGATTTTCATTGCTATGGTCACATGTTCTTGTCAGAGTATCTATTTGTAATCTCTTTGTCTTTATTTTGGGGCTAATAATACACAAATTAACTCATCATAGCCAACTTTGAATAACCTTGTTGTGCCCCAAACAGAATGGCATGGAAAAAAACCCATTATTATGTGTCAGTTTTTTCTCTTAAATAGCCCATTAATTTACTCAACTAATTCTTGTAATGTTTCACAGTTTTTCACAGATTAATCCTTGAAGCTAATTAACTTAGATTTGATGTTCTAGATCTACTTGGAGCCTCTCATCCATTCAATAGTCTCTAACTGTTGGGAAAATGCAAATTCATGTTTTCTTTACTTGATTCACTGGAGGAGTCCTTGTCACCAATTTCAAGAGTGTACATGATAGACAAATGTCAGTTATGTAAATGTCTCTCTCCTCTGTTATGCTAAATCTGCACCAGGTTGTTAGAGGCCCCTAATCTGTTTTCCCACCTGTAACTGCAAATGAGATAAAGCCTGCCCAGTGCCTCACCTGAACCAGAAGGAGGGGCACTCTGAAAGGTCAGCAATATGATTCAGGTCACTATAAAATCAGTTTTTAATTCACTTCCTATTTGGACCTTCCCTCATCCGATAAGGTGCACCTTCATTATCACAACAATGTTTCACTCACTTTACAGGGCTTCATGTTTTCTTCAAGTCCTCCCATCTCCCTAAACAGATTTCTCCTCCCTTTGCCTCTCCCCAGCCTCTGGTCACAACCCTTCCTTTCTTTGATCCTATTTCAGATACCTCTTTTCAGTGGAATCTTGCACAATTTATCTTTCTTTGATTTATTTCACTTCCCGTATTTTCCTCAAATTTCTTTCAGATTATTCCCTTTTCTAGGATGTCTTTCTTTTTTCAGAGCTGAAGAGTATTCCATTGCTTCCTGGGGTTAGTCAATCACTAAGGCTGGAAATGACAACAAAGAAAGAAAGGAAACCCAGGGCACCCTATACTTGCTCTTCCTTTCAGTCTTTACTCACCGACCGACATACGTGCGTATATCAAGAAATAAAATTAGGGTGGGGCTAAGGCTCAGGGATGGAGTACTTTCCTAGCATGTATGACACCCTCGGCTCAGTCCCCAGTGTTACAAGAAAAAGAAAGCAACATTACATTTTAAGAAGTGAGCTAATTCTGTATAGAGTTTTACTTTTCTAGTAAGATCAAAATACATATGCATGTATAATTTCAAGAATTTCAAATAAGAGTTATGCTCTTATAACCAAATTAAAATTGACACTGCACAAAATTAGGAAAACAAAATTTGGGTTAATAGTTTAAATTTGTAATTTTCAATACTTAAAACAGGGCCAGGGATCTAGCTCAGTGGCCTAAGTGCCTTCCTGGCAAGCAGAAGGTCATGAGTTCAATCCCTGGTGCCACAACAACAACAACAAAAAAACATAAATAAAATTTTAAAAAAATACTTAGAACGACAGCAAACAGCCAATACTAAACTCAACCATACTCAGTAACTCAGATGTGAGATAAAAGGAAAAACCTTATTCTGTGTATATTTGACATAATTTCTTTCTGGATTTTTATACAAGAAATAACACATTTTCACTGTGTTCTGGCCCATCAAATTACAGAACTGGACTCAAGAATAGAATCCATTAACTGAGAAACTGGATGCAGGATATGCGTGCCATTTCCTGACTCGTTCCTTTACCACCTCCTGTTTGCCTCTGACCCACACAGCACTGACTTTCCTGGGCAACTCCGGTTCTTGGGAGAGGTGACAGAAAAGGAGCAGGTGTTTATTATTTAGATGTTGATGTCATTTCCTGTCGACACAGAGGGGAGGGGGGTGACACCCCAGTGCAGTTCTGATGATGTCTGTGTGTTTTGCTCCCTTCCCAGGATTCCAGTCCCAGGTTTACACTTGGATCTCCTGGGTGGTGAGAGTCAGATGGCATTTCCCTCTAAGGCTCTCTCGGGGTTCCTAGCAGTTTAGATCACCACCACTGCAGACAAAGCTGCTAGAAACACATGCAAAACTCTCAGTTCCTCCCAGAGTTATTCTGAGAACCTCAATTCACTTGAAAAGGAAAGGTGGCAAAGAACTTTAGCCTACACTCCAATTTACCAAGCAGAGAAAAACACTGAATTTTTTCTGGAATGACAAGTCAGAGGAAGAGGCAATCAGAATCATCGTCGTAGCCCAGGAGGTCAAAATACATCAACTTCCACAGGTCCCCAGCAGTGGCATTTCCCCTGGAGAGTGACAGTTTCCTTGAGGTGAGGCTGGAGGTATGATGAATGAGCCCAGTGTGTGGAGTCACAAGAAAGGGGGTGAGAATGTTGATGTGGAACCCAGTGATGAGGTGAAGGGGCCTCGTGAGGAGGAGGCATATGGCCATACATATGAATAGGGATTCGGATCGAAGGCACGCGTGGCTGGATGACAGCACGGCAATGCCTGGAGAGCAAGCAGTCCAAACACATCCTAAAATGCCACTCGCTCTCCGAGCGCATCCCCATGGTGGGAAGACGGTTCTCACTGCATCGAAGCGGATTTCTGTGTTCTCTCCTTGCAGTCTGAGTGCACAAATGGAAGGTGCTTTACTTTATCTTTGCATTTGCATTAAATAAATTGAATTCTTTACATATGTGATTTAGATCTATTTCACTCATATATGTATATGATCTCTATATGTAGTATATTATCATATGTATGATCTCTCTATGCAGTACATATATTAGCCTTGCTTGAGCTCTCCAATCTGTACTCCTTCTCTGAACAATTCCCCACACATGGCCTTAAAAATGCCTCGATGACGTCGATGATGAACCGAGGATGACACACATGGCCACATCTCTCTGGCACGTCCTCCTGTTACTGGAAACCTGCAGGGGAATGGCAGTATCGTTTGAACTGCTCCAACTGGTCTCAGTATAGGGTAGCTCTGCTAGAGCTGGAGATGAGAAATGAAGCCTATGACATTTAGTAAATTTCATCTGCGTGCTGCTTAGTGTACAACGTGTGGAACTAGAAAGTATAGTGAGACCTGACTGAATAATCGAATCCTTTACAGGCGAAGTAATTTGGCTTCAGCAATAACTGTAACAGAGACCCCTCACTTGCCAACAGCTCGCAATGATAAAAGATGCTGTTGTATACCTGATAGCAGACACATTTCCATCTAGAAAATAGCTCACGGTAAGTACATGTTCACGTGTCGTGCTATGTATTTACAGCTCTAGGAATACATCTTCTAAACACCAGGCATATTAAAAATCAATAACTCTTTTCCAAGCAATTTGCTTTTCAGAGAAATTGCCAAATGAGAAAACTGACAAACGAAATACCAAGACTGAGAAATTTTACCTTTAATCCACAGAAACATTCCAAACGCCCCTTGCTTGCTTTTGGCTTACAGAATGATGTCCTTGTGCCTTGCGTCGTGGTTGAATCCAATCTGCTGGACGCTGGCTTGGCTGTCACCACTCACTCAGGGCCCAGCACATGAGCAGTGAACCTATAGCATGCGAGTTGTTTTTCTTTTAAAATGAAAGATGTTAATGTGTGGTTTGGTTTTTGCAAGCTAAAACAGTGTTCAGGTTTCATTGCGCTGTTGGCGCTTTGTGTTAAGTGTGTTTCGGGTTGCAGTTTGGGCACTCGGTGTCTGTCTTGGTTACTTTTCTCTCCTTGCTGAGACAAAATACCAGACACCCAAAATTAGGGAAGGGAAGATTTATTTCTTTCAGTTCTGGAGGTTTTAGTTCATACTCAGCTGGTGCCAAAGCAGCTGTGGCTGAGGAGGGCTGCCATTCATGGCAGCTGCAAGTGGCAAGAGCAAACTGCGCAAAAGAGAGGCAAAAGAGAAGAAAAAATCCCGCCTCCTTCCCGACCTTATATTGTATGTCAGCTCCACCCCTGGGCGAGTGCAGCACTCACACCGCCAATCCCAGCGGTAGACAGCAAACCAATCACAATGCTACATTCAGCCACCTCCAAGACTGTATGAGGCTTGGGGGGCCACCTAGACACAAACCATACAGTCTCTGGAAGGTTTGCCATGACTGGTCTAGGGCTATAACATTATTGCCCTAAGTGGAGTATATGTATCTTCCAATGTTGATGTAAAGAATTTGGCACCCAACAATGACTTAGAAGTACACAAGATGCCAAATTAATGTTCATCTAACATTTCTGTACATGCAGCATATATTTTACTAGGTAGTTTCTGAGGTGCTAGAGATATAGCAGTAAGATAGAAGCAGTTTTCCTTTCATAGGGCTCACGTTCTACTGAGCTTACATAGACACTGAGTATACAAAACTGAACTAGTGAAAAAGGAACCACTATGCAAGGCTGTAGGGAGAAGCATTTCACGTGGAGGCAGTACCAAACCATAAATGACTCCAGACTGAAGTCACTTTGGAGTTTGAGATTCAGAAGAAAATGCAAGTAGTGAAGCCTAGTAAGCAATGCATAAATAAGAAGTAGTGTAAACCACATGAGGAGACCAGGTAACAGGATTCCCCTAACACAGGACCACAGAATGATTTTCACTTCTACGGCTAATCCCATTTTCACATGCTTTCATATACATGTGCTCTGTAGCAGCTCCATTTTTGCTTTCTTGAGGACAAAGTCGTGTCTTCCTGCAATGGAACCCAGATGGCACCTAGAGTGTCCTACCCTTTGATGTTTAAAAGTTCTTGGCCTAAAATATTCAATGTCAGGTAATGGGAAAACTGATAACTGTCCTAATCTCTTACAAACATTTATGGGAGTGAGGTATATCTTCAGAATTAGGCTAATGTGAAAATTAATTCAAATGAAAATCTGGACACCTACCAAGGCAAGCAATTAAGAAAGAGAATGTCCTCATAGTTCTCATGAGATAAAAGTGAAAATGAAAGTTGAAGTCAGAGCTCAGTTTAATGCTGCAGTATTTGGATACAAGGAAGATTTATCCATGGCTCTTCACTGTAATGAAAAAACCACCTAAAGGTGAGCACAAATGTGGTATTTGATCTAGGTGACTCAGGAAAGTACAACTGACACCACTCCATAATGCCAGGATTCTAGAAATTTCCCCACCAGTAAAAGAGAGCGTCTAAAGATCTAGTTTATTGGCTCAGAGAGGCATTTTTTTTTTGCCGTTTGTTTAACTGGAAAATACTATGTAATATGAGAAATTATAGTTTCTCGCATACTATATAAAGGTATGGATCGAAAGGTGCACGAGTCACATCATTCAAAAAGGTGAGGACATTCACAATCTGGCCTAAAACTAGAAAGCTAATGAAGTACTTAGCAGGATGCAGTGGAGGCCAATTTTCCGATCAAGAATGTAGGAGGACCAGGCAAGGTGGCACACACCTGTAATCCCAGCACTCAGGAGACTGAGATAGGAGCACAGCTTGAAGCCAGCTTGGGCTACATAGTGAGTTCAAGTCCAGCCTGAATTGCCTAAGGAGACCCTGTCTCAAAAAAAACAAAAAAAATTTTGGGAAGATCACAAGTTCCATCTCAGCCTGGGCAACTTAGCAAGCAGGGAGAGTTCATCTCCAAACAAAAAATAAAAGTGACCGGGGATGTAACTCAGTGCTCAGAGTGAAGGCACTGAGTGCAAGTCCGGTAGCAAAACCAAACCAAACCAACAAATTCTAAGTCACATAAAACCTGAATTGTTCCAGTTGTTTCACGTGTCTTACAACAGCTTTTGTTTTCCAAGTGTTTTCTAGGCTATTGTATATTTGGATTTCAGAACAATTTGTAAGATGAATATTTCTTTTAAATATGCACTACTGAAAATGTTCTGAGTGAAGCTAATTGATAAATTTATTAAAGGAGGTTTATTTAAAAAAGAGTATATGCAACCATAGAAAAATAAACAAACTGCAGTAAACAAAAAGGGAAAACCCATCTCTATTGCAGCTGAGCTAAGAACAAATGTAAAAACCTATTTAAGAAATGATCCTTCAGAACAATACACTTGTAAAGAACAGATAAGAATACTCCTTGGTTATGACTGCAGACCTAAAGAAAGGACTAAACATGACAATGAAAAATGTAAGCCAAAATTTCAAACAGCTTGTGATTTTTAAAAAAAAATATACACGAAAAAAGTCATTATTGAAAAAATGTGATAAATGCAATACATACAACTGAAAAACATTTTTAAAATAGGAAGTGAGTTTAAGAGAGTAAAACAGAAGAAACAAAAATATGCTAGATGTACACTTGAAATTTTCTATGATGTTTTCAAGATGGTACATTTATTATGTCTAAGAGAGACGAGGCAACCACCATGCTTTGGAATAAGCAGGGACTGAGAAATCCTTCCGCTTTTCAAACAGCTTCCAGCCAAATCTTGCTGCGTTTAGGCTCTCCCTTTTCCATGGCTTTAAAATTTACTAAGTTCTTCTGCTTCCCATGACCCCTCTGCTTTCTGATAAAACAAAGTCAGGCTTCTCTTTAGTAATACCCCCTGTAAATGTAAGTTCTTGAGTCTTTACAACCTTCAGATTGCTAGAGAAATGATTTGTGTTTCATTTTAAAAAGTCTACAGTACCTTTTCTATTTACTTGAGATTAAAATTGATTAGTAAAAATTTGCATATTTATATCTTTAACATACTGGAGAAAGAAAGAAATTGGTGGTTTGCCTCATGTCAAGCCACATCTAATTATTTGCAAAGGGAGGAAGAGCAAAGATGCTTGTACAGACAATGAGTAGCAAAGCTTAGCCTGCTCTTGTAAAGTTATAAAATAACATTCTGTTGTCACTTTCACAGCAAATCATTACCAGCTATCTTTAAGACACTGATATACTTCATGTGGCCTTATGAGTTTAATGACCCCAAGTTTTACACAAATTGGAGAGTGGCCTTCAGAATTATTCATCCACCAATCTTCACTCTTCAGAGCTACACAATATTTATTTCTTCATTTGGATGATAAGTGCTATGTTATCTTTAATGTCACGCCACCCACAAAAGATGGTGAAATATTCAGCAGCATCCAATACTCTTGGCAAAGCCAGAATACCACTATGACAAAAAAGAGAATTGAAAGCTTATGAAATGTAAATGTTAAGTGTTTAATAATAAAAGAAGTTAGCATTATTAACCCTAGGTGTGAGATGGGAAAGATGGAATTATTTTCTACTGCCATAAACCATGGAAAATAAATATGAAGTAGATTTAAATTACATCAGGTGCACAAATCTACGAGTTTTTTGTATAAGTTTTTCAGCACAAGTCTAGGCATATGCACCAGTAAATAATTTGTAAAGTAAATAAATGAATAAATATAGTTAAGCAATACAAAGAGACCTATCATAACTTATTTAAATCAATTATTTTGTTTCCAGGATTCATTTATACATCCATTGATCTTTTAAATAATTTTAAATAGCAACTAGCTTCCAAGCCTCTGGATATAAAATGGTGGACTTGACAAAAATATTTCTATCTTGGTGCATAGGTTCGTAGGAGAAAAGGGTTTCTTTAAAATTAAGGCAATGAAGAAGTTTTCATGTTCTCTGAGCACACAGCAGTATTTGCTCAACTACCTTGAGATAGACAATTCCTCTAAGTAGAAATGACATTAAATAGCTTCCTCTAACATGTGGATTAACGGACTGGATTAAATGTTAATATTTCTTCCTAGCTATATTTCGAGCTTGTACCTGCTCTGGTATTTTGCCAACAGCAAAATTAATTCATAAGGCTAAATTCACTCACTATAAAAATTTTTAAATTCTTCTAAAACCATTTTCCGTCTGTCCTATGTAAAACGAGAAAAGTAGCACACATCTGGACATGTTGATGGCATGTTCGAAGAACTACTGCTGGATAGGGATATTTAAAACAGAATCCTATACAATCAGTGTTCACTGCATGTGCAGCCAACATAGACAATAAGTATGGCTTATTTTGTGTTAATCACTTAGTCAGTATATTGACATATTGTACTTTCGACAGTCATTATAATCTTATCAAGCCACTTCAGCTTCTTTTATTGTTGTGTAGTAACCATTCGGGATCCAGCATATGTTTTACACTTACAGTGAATCTCCACTTGTATGAGCCACATTTCGAGTGCTCAAAAGTCACATGCAACCATTAACTGCTGTGTTAGACAGCACAACAGAACAATAAGCCAACCTCTCCAGTAGATGCTGAAAATGTGCAGCAAGACAACCAGAACTCAAACAGCCCAGAGGGAGCGGGGCAGAGAATAGAAAATCTCCTACCTAGATACGTAATCCTCCTCACAGCTGCAAACACAACTAACATTGTCTAGTGTATTTTCTTGAAAACATTTGTGCCTATGTGATCACTGTACATATGTATACATAAATACATGCACTTATGTACACATACATATATACACACGTATATATGATGCATAGCATATATGCATGTGTGTGTATATCTAATACAGATCTATAGCGCATGCCTCATTTTCCTACCAAGATAGAAATGCTACAGGGATACCTTTATATAAACATGGTTGAGTCTGGACAGGATCTGTAAGGTACACTTTGCTTGCTCCAATTGCATGTGCATCATTGAACATTTCTAAATTCAAAACTGTTTTTTAAATTACAAGAGTGTAAATGCTAATTTGAATAAATCCCAACATAGAGAATGCTACTATTGAGACAAGTGATCTTTTTCCTTGACTCTCACCTTCTGAAGTGATCCTTGTCATTAATCTGGACTGTCTCCATGCCACGTATTCCTGTGGTTTATAACCACTGTACAGAAACCTCCAAGCTCATTTTTATTTCTTCTGGAAATACGACATTTTATTAATCAAAATATTAGTTTTTCTAAGTAATCTTCTGAAAGACTAACAACAGAATTTAAAACACATGTGACTTAGGTCAAAGTCTATCTATAGAAAATAAAATTTATTAGTGAATTCACAAATTATTCCTTAGCTCTTAATTCAATACAAAGAATAAAAACTTATTGCCATAGACTCTGTGCTTTGCTGAGGACAGTTAATATCTGAAAGTACCATGAGTGGAGTCCTTGTTAAGAAAATATCGCCCTGATGAAATTTACATACACTTGTGAAATTCTAGTCCATGCACTCTCTTTCTTAGAAGAATGTCAAATAAACAAGATACAATAACTGCAAATAGCAAATATTTCTCAGCTAATAGCCACTAGTGCAATATTCTTTGCCAAAATTAGCTCAGGTTTCATATTTAAGGTTACTGAGATTTAGTCATTATTGCGGTCCCTCCCCATTATTGCTGCAGGTTGTATATTTTGGTGACATTTTAATGCAAGAAGAGAAATGAGTGTTGTAGAAACAGAACTCATGAGGTTCCTGTCCAAGTGCACTTCCATACTTTGTGTAGAGCCCCATTTCTGTCTGAACTTCATCTCATGGAAGAATTTCCTCTAAGACTATTGTAGCGTATTTCCACTGAAAATGGATTCCAGTTTGTTAATCTAAAAAACTGTTTTAAATTCATAGTTGAAAAATGTTTATGTCAGATGTTAATTTATATCAGATGTTAATTCCAGTTTGATAGATTTTTATCTGTTGTTGCTTTGAAGATTCCCCTCCCCATCTTTACCATCGTATTATTTTGGACAAGGAGTATGAAATTAGTCAACTTTTATTTCAGTATGTAAAATGTCTTCTTTCTGTTTGCTTGAAAGATACTCTTTTTATCACTAATTTTGAGCAATATAGTGTGACACAATTTGTTATAGTTTTCTCCATGAGTCCTGTGTCACTAAGATTTACTGAGCTTGAATTGTATATTTATAATTTTATCAAATTTGGAAAAATATGCTTAGACTAAATTTTCCAAACCACCCCCATCCACCCACCCCTATCTCTCCAGAAACTACAAATATATTAGGTCACCCCCTATCCACATGTCTTTCATTTCTTTAAAAAATATGTTTAAAAGGTTTTATTGGGAGAGTAGTACAAATGTTATTTAAAATTTTTTCATTTCTTTCTGTTTCCTCTTCTATTGTAAAATTTTGGCTCTTATTACATGTGTGTAGTACACAGTGTGTACATCCAATGTGGGAAGTTGGTACATGTACCTATCGCATCTTCATTCCTTTTGCTATGTTTCAGTTTGGATAGGTTTCACTGTTAAGTATTCAAGTTAGCTCGTCATTTTTGTACAATATATGATTTCCCAACAATTAGATGCCATTCACATAGTGCGTGTATATTATTACACAGACTGTAATTATCTCACCAAGTTTGACATTTTTATATACCTTCTATTTCTCTGCTAAACCTTTTAAATGTTTGGAATATGGTGCTAATAACTGTTTCAAAGCCCTGGTTGGCCAATTCTAGCATCAGGCTTGGATTTGCATCAGGCTTGGATTTGGAATCCTTTGCATTGATTAATTTTTCTTCTCCTTATTCATGGATAGCATTTTCATATATATCTGGTAATTCTTGATGACATGCCAAGTGTTACAAGTCTTATCTCACTGAATACTGGGTATCACTGAATTCATATATATATTGCTGAGTGTTGCTCTGGAATGCATTTAAATTTCTTGCAATTTTGTTCTTCTTTGCCTTACTTTAATTAATTTCAGTTACTTCTGGATGAATGTTCAGTTTAGCCATAATTACTTCCCATTCCTGAGGCAAGATCTTGAGTATCCTACCCAACTCCCTCAGGAGCAAGAGAGTTTTTTCCAAACTGCTGTAAACAGGCACTTTCCCCCAGTCCTGCATAAATGCCACCACACGTGGTCACTGCATGCCTTTGCTTAGCTGTTTCTCCAGTTGTAAGTAGTTTTCTCACCAAAAGATACGGCTGACCCACAGTCAGCTGAAACCTTGAGGGAGACCTCTTCAGACCTCCCACATCCTTTCTCCACACCACTGTGTCACCTCATGCTCTCCGGAACTGAAGAATCACAGTCTCCTCCTCCCCACTACACACGCAATACTCGGTCCAGCCAGAATCTGGGCAATTACTTTGGCTTGCCTCGTTTATTTCCCACTTCCCAGGACTTACTGTCCTTCATATGTTCACTACCCATATCAAAAATTATTGTTTTTTGTTGCCTGGACAATTATGGTTGTAACCGGAAGAGCCAAATGTCTTTTTCTCTACCAACGAACAAATTTCATTTTGGCCTAGAAATCCAAAGAGGGTTGCTTAATGAATTCTCATATTCATACCCATTCCATAAGGAAGAAATACTGTACTGTGTAGCAAAACAATTAAAAACAGGCATTCTGACTATATTTAGGCTCTTGAAGTTTGAAGAAATAATGCATTATTCTTTGTCTCAATTTTTTTGTGTATAAAAAATATCTAGGGCCCAAATTTCATTAAGCATTAAAGAAGCTAATATATGTTAAACAACAATATATCCTTATACACACTATGTTTAAAATGGGATCTGACGAGTGGTAAGTTTGCTATAAACTTTGATTATACAAAATATCTTAGAAATGAAAGTGTTTGAAATTTACATTTGTAAGAAGTTGTTGAATAAAATCATTCCCAGCATGTGGCCTTAAATAAGACCTTGGCTGGTCTTCACTGTGAGTGTCCTTTACAGATATTAAATATTTAGTTGCATTTGCATTTTATATGTATGTCAGATTGAAAAAGTTTTTTGATTTCACTCAATTACCACAAATAACCCAGTGTCATCAGTTATCATTATGAAACTAAATGACCACCCAGAAAATAGTAAAATCATTCGGGAAATCTATCTGTACCAATAAATACTTAGTTTGACTAAATTTTCAGATTTTCTATAGTTTACCCTATGAAGAAAATTTTCCCTCTCAAATCTTCATAGTTTGCTAACTAATTTGAGGTTCAATTTCCTATACTATTATGAAATTATTTCCCTAATTGAAAATTTCTTAAAATCCCAGTCAAAGTGAAAAAAGGTCTTAAGCTATGCACAGTTTTCTTCTATAGACCTTTGGTAAAATACCCCTGAACCACCAGGGTGATCTGAAACAAAAAGAAGAGAAAGGACATCTGATTTCTGTGACATTGTTCTCATTTCCTCTTTCAGTAATTCTCAAGTTATTTGTTCTATACTCCCCCCAAAAAACAAACTGACAAACACAGTGACATGAAGGTACTAATAAGTTATGTTGATAAAAGAGAGCCAAGATTTATCTTGTGTCGGATTTACAGCACGCATGATTTTTTTAAAGTGTGTAGTTTCTCTTCACCTCTACATACCACTCTTTCATTAACCTAATTTTTGCAGAAATCCATGTCCTTCTGTTAACAGGAAAAATATGGGTGACTCTGGTTTCAGCCACATTGTTCATGGTCTCCTAATTAACAGGTTAGCGATCAAATAATTTTGATAATAACATCTGAAATGTATCCAGCATTATCTTATTAATTCTCATGACAATTCTACTCTTCACCTACTATTAATCTCATGTCACTTATAAAAAGTGAGCCTTAGAAAATTATTGCCCAAAGCTTCTCAATGAAAAAAACCAGGAGTCTACCCTCAAGTAGTAACACTCACCACCACTGCACAATATATCTGTTAAACTTTGAGTCAACAAAATGAGAAAAGCACACTCCAGAAGGGAGTTAATATCTCTGCTGGATTATACAGGACAGATCTGGTGGACAGTAAGCATCCACATGATTCTATCCTTGAGGAATTCTCTGACTGTTTTGGCTGCATTAATGCAGTCTTGATCAAAGGCATAGAATAGACTCAGGTCTGGAGCCAGTATTTACAAGTATATCAGCTCCTGGACAGCAGGACAGCCATCAGAAGGACACTTTTAATCACTACCCCTGCTTCCACCATGTAGTTAAACGCATCAAGTTCGGGGCCAGAAAAACCTCTGTAATTATATCGTTTCTTTTAAGCTTCACATTTTCCATCTCTTTTTCTAAAATGAACTGGAATGTAGTGAAATTTCATTTCTGAATCACCAACATTCAACTGATATTTTCACCTTCTTCTAAGAAGGAGGGCAGTTTGCCAATTTTATTTTCAAGATGTTGCTGGCTCTGAGACTCTTCTTTCTCTCTCTTTCTCTTTGCCAAGAGAGAAAAGAAGATGAGAATAGAAAGGGCCAGAAGACAAATTGCCATGGGCATGCTTTTTTTTCCCTGAACCATCTCCCATAATTTTCTGACCTTAAAATTTATATCAAGAAGCCTGATATCTGACCAACAAAGGAGAACTGTCTGTACCAAGGCTGATATCCTCCTAAAAATAATACTCTGGTCTGATCTGCTGTAGTGACTGCTTATCCCTTGTCTGATTTGACAGAGAAATTCTGACATTCATCTACCCCTCTGTCAATCAGTGACATGAGGATGAGACCTAAGGATTTCGCAGGAGTACCCTGCAGTGATCATATTTTTTGATCACTCTGGGAAATTAGGCTAAGGACAAACTACTTTTGGAAGGAGCAAGGTGGGCAGAGGGATTATGAGAAAGTTGGCAAGGAGTACTTCTGCAAACATGAGCGCTGGGCCAGCAACGAGACAGAGCTGTGGAGTGTGGGGGAAAAGGTGGGCGGGCATCTTGACTGAGGATGGGACAGAACATGCATCATGACTCAGGCTTGATAAAATTGACTGCAAATAAATAATTGTCTCTTACGCACATGAAAAATCAAGTGCCATCGCACATTGCTTTCTCAATATCACAAAAACAAATTGCTCTCCCAAATTTAAATACCAATAATTGCAATAATTATTTAGATTTTTCCCAGTGCCCGTCAGGAAACAGCATGCTGTGCTTATTTAAGTATTGAAAACCTGAGCTTTGGGATATTGTAATGGACCCTAAAGACATTTTTTAATTTTGCAGCTGAATCAAATGAAAAGGTCAGAGTTGGAATCACTTTGATTACATGGTAGAGAAAATGCTTTGTAGCATTCTTACTTGCTACAAGCTTCATGGCTGACCGCTCTATGAGGAAGAGGCTACCCATAGAAAAACCATAAACAATTTACTTAGTAAAATGTTTATATGACGTGGAGCCTTCAGAAATAAACAGCCACCAAGGAGTAGCTCAGCATTAGTGAGCAGGCTAAGCATGCCTCAGGCCCTGGGTTCAATCGCAAAGTAAAAAACAAAATGACAGTAAGCCCCACCAAGGTGGCACATTTGTATGTTAGTTTTGTTGAAAAAGGTGTTTAGCTAGAAACCAATTGGGAGGGACTCCAGCAATGTCTGCTTGCTCTAATTCTCTCCTACCTGTCTGTCTGTATGCCATTCTCTTTCCCCAGAAGATAGCTCAAAAAAACCCTTCTGACTGTACCTCAGGGAGAAAGGCAGGAGGAGCTCGGAGTAACCTTCTTGCTTCTGCACTTTCCTTGGCTGCCGTGCTGCTTTACTTCTGACGGTCATCTTCGCAGACTCGGCAATCACAGTGATGGTCGTGATGGTGGGGAGGGGACAGTGGCTTGTGGAGGCTGCCTAAAACGCTGCCCTAAACCCTTTATCATCACAGCCTCCTCTACTATCTTAAGTCACTCCATCAGTTGGGTATTCATTTCATTGTGGAGAAGATGCTCAAAGATGTCACAAAGCTCTCCAGGGTCAAGTACTTTCTAACAGGCCAGGGCCATGTATGAACTCACCTTCTTAGCATGCCGAATCTTTGCTGTGCAGCGCTTGCGAGAAGAAGCGCTCCTCTTGAATGCCCTTTGGGTGGGTATGCACTTTAGGTTGCAAGGCGCACTGCCTTTAAAATACTGATGCTAGGTCTGAGAGACTACAGCCGGGAAAGAGAGCGCGCTCTGCTTCCATAAGCAGCTGCACGTCCGGGATGACCACGCACGGGCTGCCATTCCCTTCATCCCCCGATGTGTCAAGGGAGACGGGTGGGGACCGGCATAAGGGGCGGAAGGGAGGGAAGGTGGTGACTCAGCTCAACGTCTAAAAATAATCGCAGCATATTAAAGCAACATATTTCCTTTTAGAAAATGAATAATTTTTTTACTTGTATGTCTGTAATTTTCCACTTCCAAATAGTATTCCTTGCACATGGTGTCACAGCCCTCGAAAATATTAGGTATCATCCTGCCAAGCCAGGGAGCCAATTTAAATCTAGGTACCTACACAGGCCGTGGACCAGGCAGGCTGAGCTCTCAGTGGGTTGCCAGGGCTGTCCTTTGAAACAACTTTAAGAGAAACGAGCTAAGTTCAGAGGGCTTTTAGACACAGTTAGGATCTTTTTACCCACAAATTCACCCACCAGAGGTCTTGAGGTGGTAAAATCATTTTGTTCAGCACCATCAGCCTGCACATCGAGGCCCTCACATTCATAGGAAGAGAAACAGACCGATTTCCCCACTTTTTGTTCTCACAGTAATAAATCTGCCATTATGGGAGAAGATCAAACCCTGGGTTGTTTTTGAAGGGACACCAAAAAGACCAAGGAATGTGCCCAGGAGTGTAAAAATACATCTTAGATCTGCATAGTGAATCACGAGTTATTTTTAAAGCTGCAATTGAATGATATGAAACTTAGTTACGCATATACTACAGTCACAGAAGAGATCTTGGATTGTTTTGCTGACATCTGTGGAAAGAAAGGAAAGAAAAAAGGAAGGGAGGAAGGGAAAATGGAAGAGGAGAAGAAGAGAGAGATGTCCTCAGTTTTTCTTTTAAATCCTCTGATTAGAGGTTAAAAAAATACAGAGCTGCTATTCTGACCATTAAAACCCCAGGAAGTATGATTTTGAGTTTTTGTTTTACTCTAACATATAACCAATTGTTAACTTTGTCAGAATAGCTGTCTGGAAAATGTTCAATCAATGAAATGTAGGTTTTTCGCTATGAGGAAAATGTGAGAACCTTGGGGAATAGATGGCAGGTGCAGATGTTCGTTAATTAAACTTACAAAAGCAGTAAAATTAATAAGGTCGATATCATATATGGCTTTGCTGGAGAAACAGCTGTCCCCTCCTCTAGCAAATCAATGAGGACATGTCCCACCCCCTCAGTAACTGCCAGACTTCATGAATATGTGCTTTGCCTATAAACTTTAATCATCTTATAGAGGAAAACACGAAAGAAGTTATCAATAATTCACACTAGGGAAAGTGAGAAGTAATATATGAAAATGTAGTTATAAGACCTCAACCCACGACTGTAGCAAAAGATGACTCATCACCTATCCAATCTCTATCCCAAGAGTAGAAAAAGATTGCTTCCATCATGGATCACTGCATTCATTTGGAAACTTGGTTTTAATAGGCTTTTATTCTGAGCTATCAGTTTCCCATTTTGCTTTGGGAAAGTACGCAGAGAAAGAGTCATGTAAGTGAAGCGTTTTGCAATCCAATTGCTGAAATAATGCCTTCTGGGCCTATTTTTTTTAACTTATGTTTTTCAGGAAAAGAAACTAAGAAAACAAATAAATAACTTGCTCTAAGTGACATCACCAGCGAGTTGCAGAGGAGAAAATTTTGAAGCTCATTACACTCTCCACATCACATCGCCTTTAAATGACAGACTTTATATCACAGGGCATCCAGATGAGTGTATCAGAGTGTAGCCATACTATACCTTACTTCATTCTTCAAATGGGCATTGTATCTTCATTCCTAATAATGACTTTACTAGCTGCTTGGAACGTTGACTAATTTGAATTTCCCAAAACTGGTAAGTAGGAAAGTAAGAGACTGAAATCACTTCTTGTTACTAATTCCAGCCATGGTAACATGAGGAGTTATTTTAAGAAAAATCAATGTGGAAAATGTGAGTAATGAGGAAAAAAATTATGAGATGTAAAAAATAATGATACAGAAAAATAATACAACTCATATCACGACCGTGGTCGCCATCATTTATGCATTTAACACTTCATAGATAAGTCTTGTTGTTGTTAGCTTGTATTTTAGTATCTTGGGTGAGATTTATGATTATATAGCAGACATGATTAGTTTCAGTTCTTTGGCAACAGATCAAAATCATTACCTTCAGTATTTAAGTTTTGGGCTCAATTACAGTTTGGTATAAAAGCCAGTATTGTCTTCCCTTTCTTTTTAAGTCCTCTCCTACCATTTCGAGGCTCGCACTTGGTTAAGAGTTTTCCAGAACAGGAAGTAGGGGCACTGGTCTCTCCTCAGCCAGGAGGTGAGTGCTGTTGGCGCAGTCACTATGTTGTGGTGCCACTGTGAATCAATGACAGGGTGACTCCATGAAAGCACATCGCTCACCGTCACGTGAAGGTATCTTTTCACTTTCTGCAAAGATGCCAGAGACCCAAGTAGACGCTGTCAGCACAATATGAGGTCCCAGGAGTTCCAAGCTGCCACTTCCCGCTACTGGAAGTGTAGGAGAGTGAGTCGTGCAGCCAACCTGGCATTCCAGGGGCATCTCAGTGGACAGTAACTCCCAATGTCTTCCTCCAGTCTCTCAAACTAAGTGTTTCCTACTTCAGTAAACCACGATGTTTCAGACCAAGGAACCCGACCACGTCATTCATTCCTTTCTTTTCCTAATTCTTCACGTCTAATCTATCAAAAATTGTAGACCTGAGCTTCTAAATGCTCTGCTGTTTCTCATCCTTTCCACCAAGTCCAACCTAATCTGAAAAACCTTCACCTGCCACGTGGATTCTGCAGGAGCCTACTTTCCCCTGCTTCTTTTTCTACTCAGTTTATAAAACGTTCTCCACATTGCTGCCTGAGTAATGCTTTTAGGTCATGTCAGGTCATAACATTACCTGGTGCATGATTCTCCAGAGGTTTTTTATCCCCCTTGGAATTGAAGCTAAAGTACTTAGTGGAACATAGAGTAACACAAAAGTTCAATGCGTGAGATAGCCTGAGCCATTCTTCCCATGCCAGGCCAGTTAAGGGTGACCTGACCACTGCAGCATGGCCCCTGCATGTTCCTCTGTCAACCTGTGTCCATCTCAGTCCAGTCCATACTGGTCAACTTTCCAGGTGCTAGGACAAAATATCTGTCCCCTGTAATTTAAAGGAGAGGAGTTTATTCTGGATCCTGGTTCCAGAGGCTTCAGGCCTTAATCACTTCCCTCCAAGGCAGAAGTGTCCTGGAGGAAGGGGACCGTGGACAGAATCCTTCCACACTTTGGCATCCAGGACACAGAAGGAAGGAGAAGAGCTTGAGAGGAAGGGCCCAGGGCCAGAGTTAGTCCCCAAGGTCAAGTTGCTAGGGCCCACTTCCTCCAACTAGGCTCCACTTGCTAAGAGTCTGCTCAGCTCCGACCTCATTGATGAGCTCAGAACCCACACAGTCTAACAACTTCCAGTCCCCTAATCCAAGCAGCTTGGCGATCAGGATTAGCCAGCTCATCAGCAATGGAAGAGAGCAGGGGAAGGAAAATACTTGAAATGTTTCTATCCTGGACAGATCCCCCAAGATGCAGTGGTTTTACTTCCTCCTTTGCTTAACTTCCCACAGAGCAGGACACTTTCTGTGCTCCTAGATCCGCCAGAGCCTGGACTCCTGGTCCACTGGGCCTCCCTTGGTGGCTCTTGGCTAGGGTGGCAGTAGTTTCTTGCTGATACTGATTTCTGTTTATCTTTGTCTCATATTTGGTTCTCATCTCCTCCATCATCTTGTCAACTAATTCTTCTGCTGTAAATACTTCAAGTGGTTTCTCTTTTCCTGGTTAGATTTTGATAGATACAATGGTTTACCAAAATCAGGTTGTGTGTCATATTTATGACCCAGGAAAAAGTGGGGTCCTCAGTAGAGAAGTTTTATGCCTGCAAGTATTTGGTGCCAAGATTTTTTGGTCTTCCAATTCCATCCTTGTGTAAGGCTTTGGGATTGTGTATATCTAAAGAAAGGCAATAATCAGTCCATAAATAAAACAGTAACTTCCCTATAGAATTATATGTATGAAGCAAGATAGCCCATAGAAATCTCTCTGTTTCAAGAGACACATCAATGAATATCAGCTATCATCAACTTTATCATTGAGGAAAATAATATTGAGGTGCTTCTAGAACCTAGATAAACACACTGAGACCATTATATTGTGCTATTGTGGATACAAGGTCAGAATACTACTAGACATTGAGCTGACATTTAAAAAGAGATAAAATACAAGCCATAAAGCTTACAGTGTCACAGGTAGAGAGCAGACAGGATATCAAAGGGAGGCTTCTGCCTGCTGGCTCTGTGCTCTTTAAAATAGCAAAAACAGTACTAATGATAGATTCACCCTTTTCTTTTACTGTGGAAACAAATGATCTTTAAATGTATATATGAAAAATAGTCTCAGAATAAAAATTATGAACTACAGCTTGGATGACCAAATGCCACCTTCTCTTACAAAGGGCTTGATGGATTACAGAGGTCGGTGGCGAGAAGCAGCAGACAACAGTGAAGGAAACATGAGAAGAGGGGAAGGAAGTGGAGTGCATGGGCTCCTTTGTCTCCAACAGCAGCCATAGGTTCTCCATCTCTCCTATACGCTCCCTGGGCTTGTGCTCAGAACTGCAGAATTCCAACAGCTTCTTCCTTAGAACATTTCATTTAACATTGTCATGCTCAAATACTTAATTAAATGTTTACTAGTAAACAGATGTCAGATGTTCAGAAATCTCACTTAATGTAATTAAAATACATATACTGACTGCTCAGATGCATGTGCCTTGGCTGTGAGAAGTCTTTAGATTCTCATCAAACCCATATTTAGCATCCAGGATAGATTTTCAAGTCATCTCTTTGTGGTAAGAAACTACTTCGGTTTTTAATGTGTTGCGGACAGAGAAAAATAATTAGGAGGAGGAATTGAAAGCCATGTTCGACAAAGGCTGTGGGGATGTCGATTGTGTCTCTGTTCTCTCCTCATGCTTTGTCTGCCTCTGGCTGTCTTTCCAGGCATTTCCTGTGCCACTCACTCAGCCCGAGTCGGAGTCACAGCAACTGGGCATCGTTTATCACCCCTGCGCGCCCCGCATCATCAGATGGCTAAGCATTTGTGCGGATGCCAACCCTTCAGCAGCTTCCACAGTAAGACATCATAGAACCTGGATGTTATAAGAAAAATCAAGATCATATCTGTACTAAGCTTTCTGCTATTTGCCCCATTGTTTGAATTATTCAAGTAATTTAGGAATAGATTCTTTATATAAAAAAGAAATGGATTCAAACAATAGGAAAAAAGGTGAAAGCCCTCATGAATTCTTTCCTCCTCCTAATTCTTTCCCCAGAATTGCCAAAGCAATGGATTGGTTTTGTTTTTCTATTTTTTCTTTACATTTACAAAGTAAAACAACTAAATAAACATACAAACACATATGTATTTATTGCTTAGAGAAAGAGTCTTCAACAAGCTATGTAACTTGCTATTTTCACTTCTCAGTATAACTTAAAGGTTTTTGATGTCAGCAATATTCCTAAGACTGTATAGTATAGGCACATCATAGTTTGTATCTATCACTTTTCATGAATTGCTGGATTTAAGTTTTTTTCCAATTCCTTCTACTTACTAGTTAAACTTCATGCTGATGTCTAATTGTGAGTGTATGCATATAATCTTTTAGATGAGGCATGTCTAGGCATTATATTACTGACCTCTCAAAATCTGTATACATGCTCATATGTATTACCCAACATGTGATATTAAAGACCTTAAAAAATCTAACATTTATTTCACTGTGCATTTTTACAGTGTATTGAAGTTGATATGATTGCTATATGGTTTTTGGTCAGTTATAGCCCTCCTATGAGTTGCCTGCTTAGAGGGTTTTTTAGTATCTTTACATTTCCTTGCCTTTTTTTTTTTTTTTTTGAGGGGAAGACAGGGTCTCCTAATGTGGTTCAGGCTGACCATGAACTCTCAGGTCTTAGGGTTACAGAAATGTGCCACTATACCAGATTGCTCTTTCGTTTAAACTATGATTCAAAGGAGTTATTAATTTCCTCTGAATGACGACTACAGTGTTTCATTTTATTCTGGAAAATATTTTTCCAGTGCACCACTTGGTTTTCATTATTTTTATAATATAGAAGATTTAAGATTTGTGAAGTCAAAATTATCTCTTCTTATGCAACTTTCAAATTTCTTAGGAAGGTCTTTATGTCAGAGTCATAGCCTCATTACTCTATTTTCCATTAAATCTTCTAGCTGCAGTGTAACATGCATAAAAAAATAACTGAATCACTGATTATACAACTCAATAATCAATCACAGGGTGGACATGTCCATGTGTCACATCAGAGAAGGGACATTTTCAGCCACAGTGAGACCTGCTGAGCTCTCTCTGTTGGGAGGACATCGTCTTCCTCGAAGGTAGCTACTAACCTAACTGCTAAAACCCTGTGTTTTGTCTTTTTATTTCATTTTGTTGTTATGCAGATAGAACCATACGGCATATACTATATTTTTGTGGGTTTCTTCTCAGTACTATGTTTATGAAATTAATCTATTCTGTTCAGTGTGGTAATAATTTCTTTCAATTTCACTGATGTTCATATCATGTTATGTGAACACACCAAAATTAATCTCAACATTTCTGTTGATGTCCATTTGGTTGGTGATGGCTATAAATAAAGCTCAGAGAACTTTCCAGAACGATGAGTACATAGAGACAGAGTGCTCTATCAAGTGTATATCTGAAAGTATAATTCCTTGATGATTAAATAGGATTCCAACATGGTTGGAATATCCATTTTGCAAGCACTGTGTTAAAATTTCACACACCCTTACCTTTCAAAATAATCCACTTGGATTTTTTTTTAATGCTGTAAGTGTTCATAATTTCATTCACTGGAAAAAATATAAGAAGGACATTATTTTACTGTCTCTTTTTGTTAATTTTATCATAAATCAAACTACTGTTTTTGAATAAATATTACATTTTTAACTTCTGAAGCCTTGTCATCCTATCTGTTTTATCTGAGAGTATATATGTTCACTTTCTTCTACATAAAGACTGACTTTGTTTATTCTTGTCATTTTGTATTCCCTTATAACTTTTCCCATGTTCACTTCAACTTTCAGAAAAGCACTCAGTGGAGAAAAACTGAAATTGCATTAAATCAATTTGAAAAGAGTTGATGCATTTACAGTATTGAATCTTCCAGTTCATGAACATGAACTAATTCTCCACTTACTTAGACCTTCTTCAGTATTTGTCAGGAATGCTTTGTAGACTGCTGTATAATGACTGGATATATTTTAGATTATTTTTAACTGTATGGTGTCTAGGCTATAGTAAACCCTGTGATTTTGCTGTTTTTCTGGGATTCCTGAGCCACATTCCAAGTCTTCTTTAGCAAGGACCTCCCTAAACCGTGGTCACCTGGGCCCTCTGATCCTCAGCTTCTGAAACTGCAGATTCTAGAATGTTCCACCATGCCTGGGAGTATTTTATATTCTTTATTTTAAAATTATTCCTGATATTTTTAGAAATACAACTGATTTTTTCACATTGGCCTTCTAATCAATGTTCTTGATAAAATCATTTATTAATTCTATTAGTTTGTTCATGGGTACTTTTGGAAATGTTTTATGTCTATGAATTACACTGTTTTTATTTATTTCCTTCAAGTCTGTATTTTTTATTTCTCTTGCTTTATTTTGCTTCTGAGGTTATGCACAACAGGGTTGGATATAGATGCCGATAATGAGCAACTCTTTTCTCCTTTCTGATCTTAGGTGGCACAGTTTCCAATCTCTGCAGTAAGAAATGTTTTGCTGTAAGGCATTCATTGCTGTGGAGGCAGCTTGATACTCTTTTTGGCATTTTGTACCTTTTTAAAAAGCATCAGTGAACAAGTGTTTTCTTCAAGTGCTTCTGCAGCTCTTGAAACTGTAGTATTCTTCCTTTGTGCTCTTAGTATATGACTAGTAGTACTGATTTTCAAACATTACACCAATTTTGCTTCATGGAAATAACCATACTATGAAGAGTCAGTAAGCCTTTAATCACCTGAAAATACATTGGTCTGTGATCTGCAAGGTTTTGTTTCTCATATTTTTGTATCTGAGAGGGAATGACATGATATTTTTTCTTGCAATGTTTTTGTCAGATTTTATACCAAATTTATGCCAGATTCATGAAATAACTTAGAAATTATTTGCAATTTTTTCTGTTTTTAGAAAGAGTTTGTATGTACATGATTGTCTACTTTTATATCAGTGATGACAATTTATTTATTGAAAGGCTTTAACTTCATATTCAATTTCCCTGGTGGGCAAAAGTAATATATTTTTTTTTTTTGTACTGAGCTTTGAACTCATGACTTCTCACTTGCCAGGCAGGCACTGTGCCACTGTGCTACATCCCTGGTCCCAATATTCAGATGTTATGCTTTTAGTGGGTTCTGTTTTTCCTGAGTATTTATTTCTTCTAAATTCATGAAATTATGCTCAGAGTAAAATTATAATACTTATTCCTTATTTTCTGTAACATCTAGGATGTTATTTTCTTTATGATTTCTGATTTATTTGTTCTTGTTCTTTCCTAGTCAGATTTTCTAAGGTTATCAATTATATTTTATCAATTTAGAAAACAAAATTTTGTGTTATTTATCTTTCCTACTGATCATATGATTTCCATTTCATTACTTTCCTAATAATTTTTCCTTCTTTGTTCATTGGCTTTATTTTGCTGTTATTTCTTCCCAAATTTGATATCAGATCAAAATATCATACTGTATTTTGGTTTGTGTTTTCACACATGGGTTACCTAGACGCAAATTGCTTACTTTTCAATCAAATACAAATTTTGTGATTATTGTTTCCTACTTATAACTTAGTTATATTTTGTTAATTCTTGGATTTTGCCAAGAGTCAGAACTCAGAACAGTATTGAGAGATATTCAGTGGCCCAGATTATGATTTGTTTTGGTAAATGGCATACCAAATTAAATCTACCATCTCACTACTTATTTGTACCATTTTTTGATCTTTGCCTTGTTTTAGATTACTTTTTATCAATTTCTTCTAGTTCAGAAGTTTCATTTTCATTTGTTTCTCCTCCAAAGTGATTGCCTTTTGATATCCTTCCATTTTCCATTGCCATTTATACCATAAATCATCAGGTTTGAAGAATACTGTTTTTGAATGTGTATCCTATTAGATAATCTCATACATCAAGTTAGTAATATCTCATAAAATTGCTGTAAATTTTATAGTTTTCTATATAACAAATATACAATTGTGTATATAGCAACATCAGTAGTTATATCATCTATGTATCTACCTATCCATTTGTTTATCTGTACAAGCAAGCTTTTTTCATTTTTCATCCGTGCATAATCAAATAGAAAGCTGTTATAATCTGAGAGTATTAGTATTCAAGTTCACGATATATGGGAAGTTATCCTGAATTAATGGTTTTTATCTTCACTACTCTCATTGCAGAACTATATTAAACGGTCTTTCATATCTTGGACTGATTTTCCTTTTACATTATGTTATCTCTTATTTCTAATTACCTGATACTGTTGTAGTCAGGGTCACTGCAGGAAAAAGGTATTATATTAGGATAATTCAAGAGGAAGTTAACAAAGAAACTTTTCGTATACACCGTAGCACCCTGAGCTAGTAACATTACAGCTGTTTGCAAAATGCAGCCCCAAGTGTAAATGGGGTGGGGTTGGGGGGATTGTGCTTTGAATAGAGGAAAGCATTTCACGAGGAATGGTGCTCTCAGAACTCATGGCTTTTGGTTGAGCCCTCAAACCAGCCCCAAGCTGCCTCCCTTTCTTTCCTCCTTCCACGGCTCCCGCTAGGCTTCCCACAGGCCATACCTAATTTGGAGAGAAAGTTGAGGGGGTCTAATTGATGTTTCTCTTACAGGTCCATTGTTGGAAACAGAATCCATGATGGAGAAGGTTGCAGAGAAGCAAATGATAGAAAGTGAGCACAATTACTCAATCACCCTGTTCCCTGTCATCAGTGAAATACCCCAATATGATGAAATGCAAGAACTTCTCATTTACATTGTCACTGGAAAGTCTGTCCTCAGTTTCCGTCTTTCAGGCTGGCGTGCAGATTTCATTATGTCTTTGGTGTTTCCTCTTTACTACCCTGAAGTTAGACATCCTGTTTCCTGGATCACATGTTTTCTGTGTTAGCTTATTTATTTCTTCAAATGATCAAGTTTCCAGATAGAGGCAAGTCAGGCTGTACATAGGATCTTAATCCATAATAAATTTCTCCAAAAACTTTGACAATCTCTTTAACAAATTCTATTTTGTAACACTGTTAGAGAGCAATCTGTTGCTATTCCTATGCCTCACCCATTGATGAGACTGAACTTCAGTTATTTATGATACAGGGTATTCCCCTACTGAAACATATCATATACTGAAACATATCATATCATTTCTTTGCTCTTTAAAAGCATGCTTCAGTATTTCCTCTTCCACAGTATAAAACATCCTATTCATTCAAAGTATGATTCTTCTTATCCTTGAAATAATGTTTAATATATTTTTGATGGCTTCTGTTGCCCCAAGGCCTGATATGGTCCTTGGTGGGGCTTTTATAGACGTGGCTGGATCTAGTGTGTGTGATGCTAGGACTAAGGGTATGTGACTAGGAAATCAGTCCACTGGCTTGGTAGGCTAGATAGAGTATAAAAGGGAAAGAAAGAAGCTGCTATGACCACTGGCTTGCTTTGCTGTCTTCTGCCACCATAAACTGTTTCTCCTCTGCCATTCTATCCTGCTTTGGAGTCAGTCAACTATGGACTGAGACCTCTGCAAACCGTGAGCTAAATAAACCATTTGTCCTTTATCTCTGAGTGTCAGGTATTTCGTCTCAGTAAAGAGCAAAGTAACTATGACAATATTCATAAGTGAATATGTGTTTTTTTTGGTAGGTCTTTTAATACTTTAAAAATATCTTCACAGATTATTGACCTATTCAATTTTTGAGGATCAAATGAAATAAAGTTCCTTTGAATAGCATAAAAATTCATTCCATCTATTCTTGAGTTCATATTTCCCAGAAAATCACACATTTTATCAGGGTTATAAAAAGTATTGATTTAAACATTTACACTGTATTATTTTATGGGCAGTTTATCTTAAATTTTTCATCAATAAATTCTCTGATTTTTTACAGTGAATTTGTCAGTATTTGATCTAATTTATCAACATTACAACTTTCAGCATCATAGATCAAATAAACTGCTATTACTTTATAATTGGATTTTTTTATTTAACCTTCACAAAATTCATCTATGTAATTAATTGTAATTGTTTATTTTATTGTTTGCCCCTAGTTTCTTGCTTTGATAACTTGTTCTCAATTGTCTTTATTTCTAATAGAAATGTTTCTCTAATTATTTTGTTCCCATCAGATAATTGCCCTATGCTCACTATTACACATTACACATTTCTAAATATCTTTTGATTTTATTTGCTTT
Organism: Cuniculus paca; assembly: GCA_004365215.1. Classification (NCBI taxonomy): domain Eukaryota; kingdom Metazoa; phylum Chordata; class Mammalia; order Rodentia; family Cuniculidae; genus Cuniculus; species Cuniculus paca. The sequence goes on along the minus strand of RJWT010000695.1, from coordinate 12,122 downwards.
CCTCTGTTGCCTAGGCTAGTTTTTTTTATTTTTTAAAAAACTAAAGTATATATTTTGTTCAGATTTCATCAATATTTTCACTTAGGATTTTTCATTTTCAAGTCTGGTCCTGGGTCTCACATTAAATTTAATTCTCTCCTGTTCTTTCTAATCTGTGACCATTCCTCTTTCTTTCCTTGTCTTTTATGACGATGACAACTTCGAGAGTATTACTCAGCTATCTGAGGGAGCAAGATTCATTATAAGGACTAGCTGGAAAATGTGCTACTATATTGAAGTTATAAAAACTTGTGAAGTTGTTAAATATGGTATATTCAGTGTGTCGTATCAGGAACTATTTATGCCAATATGCCACCTTACTAGTGATAATAAACTGAATTATTTCATTAAGGCACTGTCTGTCAGATTTTTCCACTGTTAAATTATTCTTCCCATTGCAATTAATATCCTAAGTATCCTAAGAACATACATAAATATCTAAATAAACATCTTAAGCCCACTGAGTTTAGCACCTATAATAATAGGTCTTCCCTGACAGTGCTACTGAAAAATTTTAAGGATACTTTCTGTTCATTCATTTACTCTACACTTTCATAGAGCTTCGTGAATACAAGAGAGGTATTCCTTCTACCCAACACATTTAGCCCATTATTTGTTTGCATCAGCATATAAACATGAATGCATTGTTAGTCTTTGGCTTATAATCCACTATTACTGTTATTAATCTTAACTTCCTTGATTATTTCAGCTTTGTCCCCTGGAGCAGTGAGAGAATGTTCAGACTTGTTCCAAAACAATGACCAAAATAAAAAAGAAAACAGTACTGAAAAGAAGTGCTAAGACACCAAAATTTTTATATTATTCTTTAATCATTAATATGACCATAGTTGGTACAAAATTGCTCATAAACACACACATACACCTTCTTGCTTTTTTACAAATATTTACTAGGATTTTCTGAAAGCAATTGAAATAATGCTTAAACATGAATTGGCCAGAGCTGTTGGTCTATGAACACTAAACAGGATATTATAAAAGCAAAAGATAATATAGTGTAAAAAAGCGAATAATCATTTTCAGTAGCAATTTGCATTTTGAAGGAAAACATTCTGTTATAAAATTTATAACATAGGATAGAATTGGTTACAAACAAATAATTTAAAAGACATTATCTCCCATCTCTTATATGGAAAAGTCAAATGTTACTGTTTGTTTTTGTCTTAAAATAAGAAGAGTATAATCTTAACAATATGTTAGGAAAAAATAAATGTTGCCAACAGCACAATTAAAAATAGTTTTTAAAATTCTAGCTTCTTAAGGATATAATTTTTTCAGAATTAAAAGAAGGGAATAGAAGCAATGCAAAACAAAAGGCATGATACAAGATAGAAGAAAAATATTAGACAAATATTTTTAAAAAATAAAAGCAGAGATTTCTACTAGAATGAGGCACAAACTCTTGGAAAATATCTGTTGATTTCCTACTTACATATGGGTTCTAGCAGAACACAAGCCAAAACTAAGAAGTTTTGTAAACATGCACTAGCCAATAAAATACAAATCTCAACATGCAAATTAGAATGTAAGACAAATGGAAATAAGGATCATTTTTAAATTATAAAAGCAAAATCCAAAACAAAGACTCAAGAGTAATAAATATCTAAGTGCCAAATAAGAATGAAACACTAAAAATTACATTTGAAAAGTTAAACAATAAAATATTTGACAAAAGAACACTTGTATAAAACCAGTACCAAAATATACCAGAAAATCACTCAAGAATATTAAGCATAAATAACTAATTCTTTTCAAAAACAAATTTCAGCAAAACTTGCCAGTATTTTATCCTATGTCAGCACTGCAGAGATATATTTCACATATCACTCTTGAATTTCTTTTTTGGAAATGGAACATACTGCTCCAGTTTAAGATAAAAGACATAAAGGTTAAGAAATATAATTAGTAAAGAAGAATTGAAAGAGGAAGCCTAAAACGTAGGGCTGCATTTTTCTCAAGCATTTATTAAACACACAGAAAAATTGGTCACAATTTAAAGACTAACTGAAGTCCCACACAGATAGAAGAGCACTACCAATAAGCATGAAATACATTTCCTTCTAAGCTTTACACACATCTTATTCTGTTTAATCACCAGCTGGGGGTTCAAATGGGAAGTATTGGAGTTCACCATTACTAGCAGAACACTACAATATCCACCTGCCTTGGTTTCCTTTCTCTTGCAGAAGTGTACATATGACGATTTCTTCATGTACCAAATTACGCCCACTTTTGAGAATGCAATATTTAGTTTTAGTGTTGAAACTCTTTTGAGTTTGCACTTGTGAGATATGTTTGGAAAATAACACATGAAATTTAGAGTGAAATTTACCATGGTAAGTGAAATAAATAGCCATCAATCACTTATTATTCATAAATGAACTTTAAAATCAGGAATTAGTGTGCTGAAAGAAACAGATCTACACGAACTTCACTGGTAATCAAAGAATTAAGTATAATTTTTATCTACTAGTGACTTGATCATATAGATAGAAACCCCTGAAACCTATACAAAATGTACCCATTACATTTATCTCTTTTTTGTACACTAACAGCTATCTAAAAAGATATTAAGAAAATTTATAATAGCACAAAAAAGTTAAGTACTGAGGCATAAATTTAAGTAAAAGGATGAAAGATCTGTATTGAAAACAATAAAAAATTGATAAAAAGTTAAGTATAAACAAAGGTATGGACAGATAGTCTATAGTTGTGAATTGAGATCATTAATATTGTTAAAATGCCCATACTACCAAATTGAATGCAATCCACACTAAAATTACTATGGCATTTTCCATGAAAGTAGGATAAGTGATCCTAAAATTTATATGGAACTACAAAAGCCATCATCTAACCAAAGCAGTCTTGAAGAAGAACAGGAAAAGCCAGGGGCATTATACTTCATGATTTCAAAATTATATCACAAAGCTCTGTTAATTAAAACAGTGTGCCACTATCATTAAGATAGACAAATAGACCAATGAGACAGAATAGAGAATCTAGGAATAAATGCACATACTTAGGATCAACAGATTTTCAACAAGAGGACAAGGACAATCAAGAAAAGACTGTCTCTTCAAAAAATAGTCCACAAGTAGAAAAATGAGATTAGAACACATATATCACAATGTGGGCAAAAATCTAGTCAAAATAGATTAAAGACGTCTAAATACCTCTAAATATTCTAAACCTACTTGAAGAAGATGGAGGGAGAGAAGCTACTGGGTGTGGCCTATATAATAACTGTTGGGTATGATGTCAAAGCACAGGCTACAAAAGCAAAAATCAGAATATAAAGTTCATTCAAAGAAAGGGATACAATCAAAAGAATGAAGAGACAGATTGAAAAATGGGAAAATATATTTGTAAGCCATACATCTAATAAGAAAATACATCCAAAATATATATGGAACTTAAATAAATCAATATAATCATAGCAACCTTATTTGAAAATGGGTGAAGGTTCTGAATAGATATTTCCCAAAAGAAGACATAGAAATCACTAACAGGTATATGAAAAAAATACTAAAATCACTAAGTATCAGGGAAACAAAAACTTAAATCACAGTGAGAGATCTCTCCATGCCTAACTAGTATGGTCATTATAAAAAAAAAGAAAGGTCGGAGAGGACAGTGTCAGCCAGGCCGTGAGGAGGCCAAAAGTCGTACACATCAGTAGGAATGAGAAAACCGTACACTGGCTCCTCAAAAGTCTGAAGCCAGAACTGCCAGGAGACCAAGCCATCCGACATCTTGGGGTACATGCAAAGGGAGTGATATAAGGATCTCAAAGTGACACCTGCACTCCCAGATTTCTTGCAAGTTTTTTCCATAATAGCCAAAATATGCAGAAATAAAGTCCCTCTATGGATGAATAAATAGAAAAAAGTGTGACAAAGGGAGTTTTATTTTTCCTTTAAAAAAGAGAAGACTAATCCTGTTATTTGACACGACATGGGCAGACTCAAAGTGCACAATATAAAACAGTGGGCAGAGAGAAGCTCTGTGCAGCAGTAGGAATATTTGCTATGGGTTTGGTGGTGGGGTTTCATAACTGCGTATTTGCTAGGTACCAAACTCACGGCTATGTACACACTTAACAGGTTTCCCCGAGCCTCACTCAACAGCGTGTTTCTTTACATACTGTCTGCAGCGTCATGAGGCAGGTGTCATTTCAACCCGTCAGTCCTTGATGAATAAATTTCATAAATTTTTCATTTTTGTATTTCCTATTACCTTATAAAATTAATGAAAAATGCAATTTCAGTCATCCTGTATTTAAATAATTGGGCTGGTAAGAGTTTAAATGTGGATACCCTTTTATGTATCAAGTATATCAAAAAAGAAAATAAATGAAATGGTCCAAAAATGACAATAACCTAAAGTGATATGTTGTGTGCATAATCTCCTCAAAGAAAATTATAAATGAGTATTCGCATTCCTTTTTCACAAAGAGCATGGAGAATGGCAGCAATATTTGGAAGTCAATAATGAAGTATCTATTAAATTTATAATGTGCATACCCCCTGACCTACAACCTTTGTTACAACTCTAAAAGCACTCATAGTTTCTCCAAATGTTTCAGTTATTATTAATAACAATAGCAACAAATGAAAAAACCTACAACTCCTTACAATGAAAGTAAGTGACAGCAGATACATGAATGGAATATTATGGGGCTTTTAAAATGATAACATGAGTCCTAAGTGTTGTCAGGGATATCTATTCAAGTTATTAAGTGAAGCAATAATCCAAATCAACACAACAGCTCTTACACTGTAGCAGAGCTAACTAATATGGCCCCATTTTGCTAGACTAATCACAGTAGATGTAAGCATATGTATATCAAATGGTAGAGTGCTATCCAAAAACTACTGATGTGATAGAAAAGAAAACTATTGAAGTACTTCAAATTTTGTATCCTGTGTTTTATATTTGTATGGTGCTGTCCTTTCTTGTAGCTTTATGTTACCTTTATAATTAGAAAATATGTGAAAATCATTTTGGAAGAAAGATAGAAAAGTGAATGATTGCACTAAGGAGAAAAGTAAATGGCCATGGGGATTTCGTCCTGAGGAATGTTCAGTACAGTGAGTATTACCAGAGTCATAAAATCTCTTACCACAGGTAAGGAAAATGCAGGTACTGATTTATAAGACTGAAGAGACTTCCCTAGTATTTTCATAAGTCTGCCTCTTCCATGTTCTGCATGTATTGCACAGAAGCACAGAAGCCTTCTTCCAGCTGGCTAACTTAGCACCATCATTTATTCTCTGTTAAGGAGTCGTATCATTCCCTCATCTCACTGGTCACAGTCCATAGGAAAGTTTTATGAGTGTATAAGTTTTCCAGTCTATTTGCTCCTATTTATAATGCAAGTTTCAGTAGGGCAAGGTACTAATCTGTCTTTCCATCCTTATATCTCCATAGGTAGTGCTTTGGAGAAAACTAAGCATTAATAGTGGAATAAAAGAATGGACAACTAAGTGAAAAGAAATGCCAAAATGAAATGATGATTTACTCAAAATGATGCCATCTTGGTACCGGCATTGTGATTAACCCAGTTAGCCCAGCTCTACACATAAGAGTTCCACTTAGTTCCTACTTTCCTCACCTCGAAGTCTGATTTATCATCATGTTTCTATTTTTAATACATTCTGAATTAGACTATTTCTTCCTATCTGTCTCATTGCCACCCTCATTGATGTCATCACCAGTTCATGGTGCTAGAACCTCCTATTGTTTCTCTTTTTTTCCTTGCTCTGCTTAAAGCCCTCCAAACACTTCACATTTTCACAGAAATAAAACCCAGATTCTTTACCACAGCCAACAAGGCCTTGTAGAGTCACCATGTTCCAAGCACAATGACCCTTCAGCACAGAATGCTTCCTCTAGGGCTCTCACCATGACTGTTCCACCTTTGTTTATTTGCCACATGAGCCTTTCCCCCACTAAGATTTTCTCATGAATCTTTTCACATTTCCCAGTCTCTTCTTCAGGGCCACTTATGCCCACTGTACTCAGTAGACTGTCTACAGTTGCTGTTTATACACCCCAAACACAGAGACGTATGTGGGTATGCATACACAAAAATCTCTCCCTGACTCACACACTCTCTAGAACTCAACTCAGGATAATTTCCTGTGCATCACTTATTAACATACGGAGTCACTTGCTTCTTGGTTAATTTCCTGAATGCTATCAGTAGTTAAACTCTCCTATGTAAAAAATTTTGTCTTTCTTGCTTATTAGTACAATCCTTGAAACTGGATGATTTCTTCCTAAAACTGGACAATAATTGCACATTGAAGGGCTGATTCCTCACTTTAAATTATCATGCATTGAGTCATATGTACTTTTTCATATAGCACACACTAACCAAAAACATAGTTTAAAACTCATTTCTTTGGAAAAATCTTTCCATCATCCTTAGACTAATTACCACATCATTCTTCATATCATTGCTCAACTGCCCCATTGCTGAGAAAGCTTTCATTTAACTTCCTAATTAAGTTAAATATCCCGATTATACATTCTCAAGAAATCTTGTAACTTTCCATAACTCAGTGCTTTTCTGAGTTGTAATTTACTTAATTTTAAAGAGGTAAATTGATTTTTCCATGACTGCATCCTAGACTCGACTCTCATTCTATATGAAAAGATATTTTCTAATTTGATATCATTGCCCCAAAAGTGTTTATTCCAGCACCTAGCTCATCTTAAGCACTCAAAAATGTTTTCTGAAGAAGAAATCAGCCATTCTAAGCATCATTCTGCACTGTCCAGGATAAAATGCACACACAGGGCTCCATACTTTAGAATTAACACATTTGTCAACAACATGAACTGAACCCATATTTTTAAATTGAACAGTCATTGAGTCCTTTATTTTTTTCCAAAGTGGAATTCTGGAAATGAAAACTGACTGAATGAATGTACTTTCAGTTGAATTCTGTGTAACTCAGGTTATTTTTTCATGCATCCAGAGTATATGAATTTGTTGGGGTGAAATTGTTACTCCCTCCCATGTTGAGCTATGTAATGAACTTCATTAATTCACTTCACAGGAAGTATCCCATTATTAACTATTCTTTCTTCTCTCCATCCCCTCTACATTGCATTCTCATCATCAAAGTTTGATTCTGCACTTACAAAAGGTATCTTTTATAAATGAGTTCCAATATTTGACAAAAATATTATTTGTCCTGTATCCTAGCAATTGAAATATATCCTATATATTCAAAAATAGTTTTTCTAAATGTAGCACTGAGAAAGGCCAGTTGGTTAAACATTTTTCTTTTTAACCTTCTCACATTTAATGATTCACTCTCAGAAGTGTCAGCGTTGAATATAGGAATACAAAGTTGCGTTCTCTCAAAAGGTTGGACATTTTGTCATTTCCTGAAAGACTGGAGGAAAACAAGCCCAGCCCACCCATCTTACCTTCTGGCCTGGTAAAGTTTTACTGACATGTGAGTCTTCCTCATGAGGTTACAGCTATAAGGAATTAAAAATAGAATATTTTCAAATGTAAACACCCATTGCTGAATAACTGTATTATTATTGTTATGAATTTAGATTTCAGACCAGAAAAGGATTGCTGGTTTCCTATAAGCATTTCTTTTGTCTATACTAGGTAATAAATCCAAACAGAAAATACAAGAAATATATGTTTCAGAAATGTGTGTTCTTGTAGCATTAATAATAGAAAAATAATAACAAAATTTAATTTTCCAAATAGTTTAGAATGACCAAGTACTCATGCAACTTCAAAAAACTGACACGAATCTAGACATCTTGGAAATACAGTGTCCATTTTCAACCTGAAACAGAAATATATCAAGTCCATTGAAAAAGGTTATCTAAAGACAAAAATATTAGTAAGAACTTGCAATCAAAGATCATACTGTATATGGGTGTGTGTATGTACCTTAGTATGGAAAGGTTAACGAAAAGATTTGTTTAAGACTTGAACAAGTGCTAAAGGCAGAGAAAATCTGCGTGATTTCAGCACATGTCAAATACAGGCCAAGCACAGAGCAGTCCACTGAAAAACCAGTGACAAACAAAAGACGGATAAGGCCCTTGATCTCCTGTGACTCGCCATGTCAGTGTTCACCTCTGAGTACGCACCTGCCACAGAAAACTGTGGTAGTCATTGTATTTATTATTTTTGTTTTATGCAAAAAAAGGTAAAACAAAATTTCATAACAAAATAGTAGAATAACAATGGTTAATACATTGCACATAGTTATCTCTAAAGTAATTGCCCATAGCACAAGATATGGTCATAAAAATTTAGCCAAGCAATATTAGCACAAACCTTCCTTTTCAATGAACTAAGAGACTCTTCTAGTATAACTGACTTGCATTTTTTTCCTTTTCCCTTCTGTCACTGTTTGATCACAACCAACACATTAATCTCAGTGGGGTCCTAGGTCCTAAGAGAGTTTTTATATTAGTCACATTTACTTAGCTTATGACTTAGGGAAAACTTTAAAAAACATTTCAGAGAACTCATGAAAAATGGTAGTTGAAATGACAGACGGAGAGACAGTTCAAGAGAATGGCATCTTCCAACGCCATCACATTTGGCAAATTCCAGGAAATGAAAGTGAATGCAGCAGGTGCTAACACAGAGTAGGTTAGGAGTGGTCGGACTCAGAAGCGGTGGCTAGGAGTCAAATTATCTCAACAGAAGTTACATTTTAAAGTAAGAGGCATGGGAAACCATTCATGAATTTTTATGCACGTTTCCCTAGTTCGCAAATACTCGTATCAGGTCTGCAGAGCGGAGTGTGAAGGCGAATGCCAGGAGACAGGCTACCATCTCCTGACTACCCTAGGGTTGAGCGGCCGTGCTTGGGAGAAGCATTTCCTGGGTCTGCATCTATTTTCACTGTGAAATGATTAATGGCTCTCTGGATTTGACGTCCAAGGTATTTGAGGTAATTAGCTCTTTCCACTCCAATATCGAGAACATGGCGTAGATTGTCTTCGGTAAAACAAATGTATCCGCTGCAGGGCCAGCTGACATGCCCAAGAGACTCTGGGCTTCTAAGTCTCATTTCTCACTTAAAATAAAAGAGTGTGCCTGCCAGCGGAGCATCATCCAGTCTCTAAAAGATAAATCCAGTGCTCGCAAAAAGAAACACGCATATATACTTAAAAATATATTTATATATTTTAGGTAAAGCTTCTAATATAATTACCCTATACTTAAAAAGGAAGCATAAAAAAATTGTACTTTATATGCCTGAATATTTACATATGTTGTCAATTATGTTTATGTACTACACTTTTAAAATTAAAAAAAATATTTACTTTTTGAAGGAAGGAAATTTTTCTTTTCTATTAGGTTCCAATACTAATATAAACTGGGTGGAAATTTTCCTAATTCTTTTACATTAGATGTTACCTCAGACTTTGAAGTCCTATAACTGAGAAGCTATGTTCAGTGTCAAGAATCAATATTTTTATTAAAAGTTCTCATCTGAAATAGCACCAGAATAAAATTGTATTTTAAGATTTACCCACTATAAGCACCAAACTTGAGGACAGAATAAGATCATTATATCACTATTTTTTCAACCTTTGTCCTTCTTGATCAATTCTCTTTATCAGTCCCACGGAATGAGAGTTACAACCACCTTCTTAGATTCTGCTCGCTGATCCCTGCGGCGTGTGGCTTTCTAAATGGCCTAGGGACAATACTTAGAGCTTTCTCATCACCCACTTGTGTGACATTGTCTCTCCCCGCAAAGCTCCAGGCAGGGACTCTCTCTCTGGACTCCAACTTTTCCCTCTGAAGCACAGTGCAAATTATCGAACTTCTCTTCATCCCATTTTCCTTTGGTGAACATTGTGGATGCTGACCATCTGTCTCTTACAGATTGTCAGGGTGAAATGAAATAGTTCGGATCAACTACATACAAAGTCCCTAACAAGTAATATTTTCTCAGTGAACAGTCACAACCAGGGAAATAATTTCATAAGTTGTTAAAACTTGGGTTCTGTAAGAAGTAGACTCTGAGGGAAAATTGGTTAAAGTTTTTTCAGAGGTAGTCTCAGGATCAGCACCTGGGAAGGCAGTAAACCTGGACAGGTATGAGTTGGCTTCATCTTGACAAATGCCACAGCTGTCCCCAAAGACAAAGTGGGACAGCCCTCCAGCTTGCCTTGTATGGTTATCTGTGGGTCTAGATTCTGGAATCAGTCCCCCAGGGGGTACTGTTTACCGCTACTTCTTTGTGGGAGCTCATTCCTGCTTAGGACAATTTCTGGAGTGGATTCACAGTAAGGAGCCCTCAGAAGCAGTGCTTCTAGCAGCTGGGGTTGGGTAGGAGTCTCACTGTTGAAGAATCAGGGGGGTTCTTCACACTGCCACAAACACAGGTGAAGAGAAAGACACAATGTCCCTGTGTTTCCTTTCTCACCCGGTTCCTGCCCCAGTTCTGTCTTCCTCCATGGGATTACATTGTAAAATTTAATACAGATGTTTTGTCCCAAGCTCACTGTATTTTTCTCCTTTTTTACTGATTCATTATCTCAATTGTTTTTTTCTTCTCTATTTTTTTTTTCTTTTCTATTCTTTCCATGTACTTTATTTTCTGGATTGGTTTACCATCCCAGTTTACATACAATTAAAACATTATTCTTTAAAACTATGATTTTCTTAATAATTCATCACCCTTTTATCAAATTTACAAACTTCCTCAGGATATTAAAAATGATAAAGTCTTCCTTTGAGGGAAATGTTTCAAATGTGGTTTGATTAAGTTGTTAAGTATGTTTCCCTAACGGTTGATATCACTTGATTATTTGATATCTTAATGGCTAATGTTAGGCATTGACGAGGCCCGCCTCCTCCCTAGCTGACTCCTGTAAATAACAGGATCCTCTGAGCAATTTCCTACCCAAAGAAGTTGGAGTTTTGTGTCCCCAATTATAATTATCTGCGTCGTATTGTGAAGGATCAGTGTCATACACTAAACCTTGTGTTAATGAAAACAATAGGTACGCACTCTCTTTCTCCCCAGATCTCTCAAGGGCTCAGGCTGTTTATAGAAGATAACAGCTCAACGAGACCAAAATTATGGAAACTAAAAGACATGAATAGAAAAAAATACTGCTTTTTTGTGTTCTTTTCTTAAAGCAACATATTATTCATTTTTCAATCACATAAAATTTAAGGATATTTCTTTGGAAGAAAACACCTATTTAGTAAGGCTACAAGTACAGAAAGGGAAGGAAGAAGAAGAAAAAGAAAACAGATAGAAGAAGAAAGAAGGCAGTCTAAAGAGAAGGGTGAGTAGAAATATCCTGAAGTTTTGTTCCACCAAAAAAAGAAAAATTAGTAAATATTTTAATAACAATAGAGCCATTTATGCTATTAATAGTAACTAATTACCGACTGAATAAACAAAATTATTAATTTTAAAAGACACATTATCAACCTACAGTTCTTTCAGTATGATGAAATCTAATTTTCAATGAAATACAAATTAAAGACTGATGCTAAGGTCTTAATAGGCAAAGAAACCATCTTTTGATATTTAGGACATACAGACTATAAACTTCCTCTGACTCGTAAAATAAAATTCCATTTTTTGTCTTTTATTGTACTGATGACTTCGGACTTTTGCATCAGGCTGCATCTGCAATCCATTTTTTAAAAATTTTTTTGGTACTGGGAATCGAACTTAGGACCTTGTGCTTGCCATGTGGGCACTGTGCCACTAAGCTATATCCCTGGACCCGAGCCCATTTTTTAAAATTCTATTTCAAGACAAGGTCTCCCTAAGTAACTTAGTTGCCTGACCTGATTTCAAACTAGAGATATTCATTTTTCAAGGCCTTCATGTTGTCAGTTAGTGTATGGGCAGGAGTCAAATGCCTGAGTTTCACATCTGTCTATAACACAATACGTGATCAGCTAAATGCATGATCAGCTAACATGGTACCTGAGTGGAAAGTTCCTTCAGGGGACATATAAAGTATTGAACAGTGTTGCCACTGTGCAAATCAAAGCAGAGGAAGAAGAGAATATTCAAGGGAATACGGTA